>BOPP01000152.1:252400-279959 GCA_017312745.1 Gryllus bimaculatus
TCCCTGACTGTAAGCTCTAAAATATGTTTTGTCCTTTCTCACTAAAGAGTTCTATATTATAGTCAAACTATATAATGTACTAAGAGTATCACATCTTTGTGCCATAGAAGACATTTTATTCTACTAAATATAAAATATGGTTAAAAAGTTCAACATAAATTGGTTTGCTCCTTTTATCCAAATTATAAATATTAATCTGCCTAGCTTAAATTTGTTGCACGTGGATGCAACACACATGAACTTGACAAAGATGATGGTCATAATGTTGTAGTTTGTATTATATTTAATAATATTATTTCAATATAAGATGGTATAATTTCTTTCAGGGATTGGGAGAAGGAACAACTCCAGAGAGCTCTGATTCAGAGTCCGATGATGTAAGTGATATGACAATTGGCACTCAGCTTGGTTCCTCACCCAAAATGGAAACAGTAGTTTGATATTTATATAAAGAATGTGTTTCATGAAAAATTTAATTTCATGTACCAGAAAATTAAATCTCATAACTCCATTTCATGTGGTAATTAATTCAATCTCGTGGATTCCATTTGTGCTACATGTAATCTCTAGAGATGGAATCATACTTTAGAGATATGAATGGATATTACCAGAGCAGCTGTTATTTTTTGAAAATGTAGATTGGTATTATCCATTTCATTATCTACATTTGATTCATTTGCACATCATATAAATAAATTTATCGCTTATTAATTTAGCTTGTATGGATTATATTGATTTCGTTATGAAATAGGAAGCCACTGAAACCTTCTGAGACTATTACCAAAGTAATTTCACCAACAGATACATTCTTGCATGCTTTTATTATTAAAAAACTACATTCCATTATTTATTTCTATGGTCATTAAATAGTCTCAGCCAGTGGATAAGATCTCACATAGGTTGTGAAAGGGAAGCATCCTAGTAAAGTTTCCATGAGTACATAAAAGAATGTTTGCAAGTGCTTTTGTGTTAAGTATCTTCAGTGTTCTGTTTTCTCAGGTATAGTAATAATGAGCTATTGTGAACCTTTTGCGCTCATTAGTTATTTTTCCATTAACTTTTCAACAAATTTTGAATATTTCTATTGAATATTCATTATTCAAATCTATATTGGCATGGTTATTTAAAATATATCAGTGATAGCAGTAAAATGAGCCAATTTATTTATGTAATAATAAAATGATAAAATATATTCAACTTTTATTAAATTGGTATGAAATTTTTAAAATACGATTGATTATTTGCAAAAAATTCGACGATCTCTGCGTATTTTGACCATAATATCAAAGAAGAATTACCCCTGTTATTTTTGGAATTAATTATTTTTTTAAGAAAATTTGTCATACATTGTGGTAAATTTATTTTTATGAGTTAGTAAAACATTGCTTGTTTTGACAAATATAAATCAACAAGTTTAATCAATTTTTAATCAGGGCTAGTTGTTCAAGTTGTAAAACAACTGCCTCTTCCAAAAAAGTAATTTTTGTAATTGTAAGACATTAATAATTGAAGGGGAAAATTGTATTCTATTGAGGTAGAGGTGGATCCTGATACAATTTTGTGAACTGTAGGTTGTAGACAAGTAGAGAGTTTGTGGTTAATGGATTCATTAGTCTTTTATTTCTCATCACCACTTGGTCTGAAACAATGAAATAATATTTTGTTAAAAGTAATAAATAATTTGCAATTTAATTTGCTGCATTGAAAAATTGAACAGTATAATATTGGTGTCTATTACTGCATTCCCTTTGGTGTGTTTGTGATTGCTTGCAATTGCAAATTAATTACCACAAAGATTTTGCTGAAGGTTTGCATAAAACATAAGAAATCTAAGTTAATTTTTTCTAGGCCCAATTATTGTTTTAACTTCAAATTACACATTTTTGTTTGTTATGTAAATCCATTAAACTGATGCTAAGGCTGATATTTTCTCTACTGGTGTTTAAAATGAAATAGAGAATAAGAAAAGAGATAGAAATGCCCACTATGTAAAGTAATGTATTGAGCACTAGTGTGGCTGAGAATAACTGATAATGCAATTAAGAAAATTTGTCACAATCACCATGTTAATTCTGGCTCATTGTACAGATCTTGAAAATGAATGTTCTGAACAAAGAATTAGATCATTGTCCTTAAAAATTACAACTACTGTTTCTTTTCTATTTTGTCTTCTAATTTTGTTTATGTGTTCCAACAATTGACTAATTTTCTGGGGTAATGTTTAATCATCAATAAGATTTTCTTCAAGCTTTATTTAATTTCTTCCCCATGAAAATTTGTTTTCATTAACATTTCAAAGACAAGTTTCTTTTCTTAATAATATTGTATTGAATGAATAGGATTAATTTTTTAGTGTAAGGTGTAATGGTGAGTTTTATAAGTGTAAAGTGCTCCAATTTTACTGCTATCATTGGAGATATTAACATATTTATTGAAACAGAATTTTTAACATTGCCTATTCTGAAACATGTACCATATTCATGATGAAATATCTGGGTCTCCAGGGCCTGCTTTCCCTTGCAACTTTTAAATGTATCTTATTTCTTGAATTGATTGTATAAAACTAGTTGGTAATACTACGAAAGACTGCCTGAAGGCAACTAAACACTGTCATCTATCATTAAATGTTATTTTTGTCCCTATTGACAGTATACATCATGTTTTAAAAGTTAGTCTTTACAAGCTCTGCAAGTGTTACGTTTTAAGACCTGTAGGGAGTGCTGGTATTGATATTATTAACTGATATATAATTCTTGATCAATTTCCTCTGACACTAATTTTTAGGAAAAATTAAATAAAGTAATCATAATTGTATCAATCATACTATTAAAATCATTTTTAAAACAAAAAATTATGCAATATTCTTCCAATAACTTAGACAAATATTTTTAAAATTTTTCATAGCTTAAGCAAACCTATAATGATTTATAAGATTTTGTCTTTAATTTATCATTACTTGCAAATTATTTTAAAATTTTCCCTGTATTGCGTACTTAATTTTTTCAATTTTGAACAAAATGGCAAGGTGGCAAAATAAACAAGGGCCTCTCTTAAGCACCTTGTACATTATCAGATTAATTAAATCTTAGGAGTTTTTTATATCTCTAGGAACCCTTGTTGAATATACTAGAGCGCAAAAGGTAGAAGTTAAAAATATGAATAATGCATGGATCTTGATTATTACAAAATATTAACAATGTTAAGACTGAATCTCAGGGACAGAAGCTTGCAGTTTAAAAGGTGCTATTTTTCTGTCCAGATTCTTCCTGTATATTTTTTAATAGTTATTTATGGTGAAGAAATATCCAATTGTAAAAGATGGCTTCCATGGTTGAGGTTAAAGTTTTCTTGGCTGTTAGGAAGACTGCATTCAGTTTTAGACATCAAACTCTGAAAACTAAAAAACACCGAAAGATGGTTAAAATTTTGGCAGTACTGCCTTGTAAAGTGTGTTTCCTCAACAGCTAAAAATAGAGCAAATTGTTCACAAGCCATGAATTCACTCTAGTACTGTATTTATGAAACTATTGGATTGCTATTGCTGGTAGTTGAGTAAACTCTGATGTGTACAAAATTGTCTAATAAATTTACAAAGAACTGTTCTGTACAATGTTCTGTTGATTTACAAATTTCACATTTTTCTTATACTGAAGAAATAGTGTTCTTAACAAAAGTTCTGTGAGCTTCTGTCACCTGGCATTTATCATTAGCATAAGTTTAGTTCCCATGTAATATAGAATCGCATGAACTTTTAGTCTCATCACACCCATTATGTCATAGTCAGATAACTGGTTCAGTACTTTCGTTTTTGCCTTATGAATAGCAGTTCTGAAATAGTTAAAATGCCATGTTTTGAAAAGTGGCTTACCAATCAATGGTGTGGTGGTAGTAAATAAAATGTTGTGGTTATTTAAATCTGGCTCTTGGAAAAAAGTTTTTACTGGACTAAATTGCTGATTTCACTTACAGTTTGGCTACCTCAAATTTAGTAGTATTACATTCATTACTGTGGAGTAATTAGTAATACTATTATCAAAATTTGTAATTGAAAATCAGTAGGAGGGTTAAGTAACTTAAGTTCTATTTATGCACTTACATGATATTATGAGAGTCTTGTGTATACCTTTTACTCATTCAAAGGTTGTCCATGACAGTGTGAGAAATGTGCAATTTTTTAATATATTTTTGTAATTTGCATTTATTTATTCTTTTTTATAGTTGTGAAAGTTCTGCAATATAGTGCCTCAGAATTATGATTAGTATTGTTATATGTTGTAAGTTTCAACTACAATTTTGATTTTCAAAGGTTGTGCCTTAGGTGAAACTTGGAATTTGTTACTTCAAATGTAGTAAATTAAAATTAAGTACAAACAGTGTTGTTCATTTTGAGGAATTCCACCTTAAAGTTAATGATAGAAGTGAAATGTGCATTGTGGTTTACATGATATTTTATTTCAATCAGTGTTTCATATTCATTAAATGTTTCAGTTAATGGTACAGTATTAAAATAAACTAACACAGGACAGTATCTGTTTCCTGAAGTTATGGATTTTCTGTGTGGTGATCCAATAATGTTACCTGGATGTAAATATAATTTTATTTGAATTGTCTCATGTTCATTTTTGTTTGGCCTGATGGTGAGAGGGTCAAATTTCCTTGCAGAGAATACTCAATGTGGTTGTGCTGTGAATGTATTTTACTTGATAGTTAATTGCTCATTTCATAATTTACTGGGAGTACTTATGTTTTTATTGTCCATTGAACTTCATGGCATGTTCATGGAGGTAAAGTGCTTATAGACCTACTGCAAATTATTTTTGACAAGAATTCCAGTAGATGCCAATAGTATTGACAAGTTGACTAATGTTTTGTATTTATCTCTTGACAATAGTATTTTCATAGGAAGAAACTAAAATGTAGTAAAAGGTTTACTGAATTCAAAGGAAATTAAGAAAATGGAAAGAATTTGTAATAATTCTCATTGAAAAGGTTTATTTTTAGCTTAGTCAGTGCATTTGAAGCTTAACAGCAGCATCAGAATTCATGACGCATGGTAAATTAGTGTGATTTTGAAATGCATTTATTATTCAATAAGAAATTGGAATGTATTTAAATGTTCAATTTTAATGATCTTTTGGGGGCTTTAAATATTGTTTGTGCTAATAATGCATTATCATGGACATAGAAAAGAGTTTTATAAACATAATTGTATTGAAAAATAGTATTTCAACTGCAACAGTTGCATTTATTGTATTATTTTTCAACTTTGTGGTTTGAAAGAAATGTTTACACATAAATATATGTCACAGTAATGTAACTTGAAGATGATTAAATTATTTTCATTTCCGCATCAAGGCCCATACACTAGAAACACTGAATTCACTGTTGGCTTAGAGTGCTGTAACCTAAACTCTTTCGTTGGTGTCTGTATTCATGGAAAAGCAGGTTATCCAAATTCAAAGATCTGTGGCACTCCTCTGCCTGATGATAATTTCAATCCAGAATTATAATTATAATTTGACCCTTTAGACAGAGGTGATGAGCCTGAGCATGTTCCAACAATCTCTGCCATCAGGACTAACATTATTATATTTTACCAAATTTTTTGTACTGAAAAGTTTGATTTATTAATATTTATAACATTTTAAACCCTCTGTTATATATGTTTGTATAATATGTATTAACATGGTATATTATTATCAAACATAAAGGACAATGAAAGAAAAAAGATTCTGTGTGTGAGGGGAAAAAACTTCTGATCACATTAGATTTCTCCCAATGTAATTGTTGGACATGTAAAAGGAAATGATGTACAAAGACTGATCCAACTAGAGTTAAAGGTCTTGGCACCTATTCTGGGTCTCACAATTTCATATGTGATACTAGGTTTTCTCTATTAAAGTAATTAATTTTCCACTTCATATACATACAGATTTTTGTTGTTTAAAAATTGTTTGGTCCTAAAATTCTGTTCTGAAAAACTACATTGTTCTCATCAGAAACAATTTGAGTGCACTCATTTATTTATAGTTATAATCCCATTTTCTATCACAAGATTTTTCTGTCTGACTAGAAAATTGAAATTTTGTCTATGAAGACATATTTATTGAGTTCTCACAAAAGAGTTAATTCTACAGGAAATATGTATGAAACCTCTTGGATAATATGGACACTTTATTTTCTGTGAATGAAGTTATATTTTAGAAAGTATTGCCGTTTAGCCTTGTATAGTGAACTTCACAATTAGTGTATAAACATAAACCTAAGTATGTAGATCACAAAGAAAATATAATGGAAGTGTCCATATTGATTCTCTGATATTATTTAGGTTCATTCTAAAAGTTAAAATGATTCACCTATTTCATAAGAGTATGTGAGAGAATGTACATCAAAACATCAATTATTATATTTTGTTATAATTTTGGGTGACGTATTATTAAGCCTTCATATGACTGTAACATATGCAGTGCATTAAATCAGCTTTCATTTTTTTCGACTTTAAATAATTATTAAAAAGAACAAGGAAAAAATCTTTTTGTTGATTACCCATTTCCTTACATTCCAAATAAGAACGTGTTGTGATTTAATTGATGCAATAGTAAACTTTAATAGTTCTCGTAAATTTATCTGTATTTAATAATTCTGTATAAGAATTTTGAAAATTGTAAAATTAAAAAAAATATTGTATTGATAAAATTTTCTTATAAAAAATTATCTGAAAATGAACCCCAGAGAAAGAGGAAGTCATAGTATTCAGAGAGGAGGGAAGGAAATGAGAGGAAGAAAGAATGGGTGGGGGTGTTGTAAGACATGAGATTTTACAGATGAAAACTAAGTGTTCTCTCACTCTCTCATTTCCTTGTTAACCCTCTATTTGTCAAATTATGGTTAGTCTTCCAGGAAATTTTGAAAAAGTAAGCTCATTTCTAATAAAAAACTGTATTAGCAACTGAGCTGGATCTGTCATATGAAAGATTAAGAAAATCAATGGACTCCTAATAGAAACTTCAAATGACAATCCAAGACAAAAAGTTGCTAGAGTTGAGAAAAACAGGCATCAATATCAAAGTACGTACTCCTTGGTATGCTGAATATATAGGTACATAGGGTACAAACGTGTGGTAGTGTGCGGAGACTTAGTAAACTGCAGTGAAGAGGAAATAGTTCAAGAACTAGCTTCTCAAGGAGTCATGGCATGTCGTAAGCTAACAATGAGGTGGGGCGGGCACATAATTCCTTCAGCATCCCATATCCTAACGTTCAACAATAGCAAGTTGCCACAGAAGATAAAGCTGGTATCCATCATCTCAACATTCTATGAATATTTGTTCCTCGCCCAATGCTGCGCTTTCAAAGGTTGCGTTTTGGTCACAGCATGTAGATGTGCGAGAATCAAAGCGTGTCAATGTGGAGAGCCTTTTCATAGTAATAATCCATTTGTAGATCCCATTGGATGTATCAGTTGCAGTGGAGAGCATTCATCAAGGTCAAGGAACTGCCCAATTTATAAGCAGGAAGCAGCGATACAAGAAGTAAACGCCAAACAAAAAATCAGCTATCCTGATGCAAAGACGCTTGTGTGCCCTGTAAATGGGAAAGTCACACACGTGGAAGCGGTTACTAAAAGCACACCTTTGCCTTCATTAATAGCGTAAGAACTAATGCCTGCATTAAGTCGTTGCATACATATAGAAAAATATATTAATGTAATTTACTACAACTAAATCAACACAGAAAAATTAAAGTGAAATAGTAATTTTAAAAGCAATCTTCAACTCCCCGTATAATGAGGCGGAAAGAAATCCAATGGCGGCTCTCGCAGTCACATCCAGTAAAGACGAATCGGCAAAGAACTACTGATGTCGATCCCCTCGTCCTCCCAAATACTCAAGGAGGACCTCTTCAAACAAAAAACGAAAATATCCACCCCCAATGATCAGGACACGACCACTGGTTCAGAGACAAGCTCGATGGAAAGTATGGAAAATCACAGCGATAACAACTTCATCAATCCAAGCAAAATGCCGCGCAAGAAAATAGGATGGCCAAAAGGAAAATCAAGAAAATAGGCAGAATCCACCATCTCATAGCAGAAGAACTCAAATCCAACTATGGAAAATATTATTCAATGAAACATAAACGGCTGTATTTCACATTATTGAGAGCTGAAATTGTTACTGGCCAATCACACACCAATGTGCACCTGCCTGCAAGAAATTTATTTTCAACCAGAAGACCGTTTCAATTTAAGAGGTTATAAGACCTTCCGCTGTGACGTAGATCCTGATAAACGAGCTAGAGGTGGTGGTGCCCTATTGATCAGGAACATACATAATGTTAGTCGTCTGCATCTCTATACCCCTCTACAAACGGTAGCCGTAACATTATACCAACCGCAGAAGATGACGTTAGTATGCTGCATATACCTGACGCCTCGTGGAAAAATGATCTACTGTCGTGCAAGTTTTCTTGATACACGGGTTCCCTACCTCATGCCCAGTACTAAATAGCACGGCCCGTTGAAATTCGGCAGCTCTACACATGCGGCATTCGGCGATTCCCGAGCAACCGCTCGCCGAATCCAGAGTAGTGTGGACAGGTTGCTTGCAATTCGACGAGCGCCGAACATTCGGTATTCGCCCTACTGCGTGTCGGTCTTTAGGGCTCCTTCCCACGTCGCACGGCGGTGCGCTTCAGAGCAGCGCGGCGCGTAGCAGAGCATTGGTTTGAATGGAGGCCTTCCCACGTGCAGCGGGTGGCCGCTGCTGCGGCAGCCGACGCCGAACTCCCGCCTCGCGAAGCGGAGGAGGGCATACGCGCCACAGCTAGCAGTACACAGCTTTAAATGGGAGCCTTCCCACTGGTCGGCGAAACATACCCCTGCAGACCCCACCCCCTTCCACGGCGGGCGGCGATGCGGTCGTGGCTGCGGCGGTGTCGGCGTTAGAAGGGCTCTGCTGCTTGAAGGAAGCGCGGCGCCGTGGGAAGGCGCCCTTAGGACACATCCAAGGAAGCGAACAACACATCAGCTGTTCAGGATTGGGCGAGTAGTAGTTCTCTGCTGGGTGAATGCCGAATGTGTAGAGCCGCCTTTTTACGTCCGACTCAGAACGGCACGTGTCACTTTACAATGCTACCATCTCCCACCTCGTACCTTCAAAACAATCAGTATTTTTCGTGCCGGTGTGTGAATTAGTGGTTTGCTTATATATTGTTCCCATAATTTACGACGTTTTTGGCCTTTGTTTTGGTTTAACGACTACGGTTTACTGTTATTTGATTGACTTATTTATTGTTTCTCCCTTTTATACGACTTTAGCTTATTCATCTGGTAGGACTCTTCATTTGGACTTTTGAACACGGTTATCTTCACAACTTTACATCAAGGTTAACCATGGCAGAGTCAGTCCCGGGTTCTCTCGGGAAACTCCGCGAACGCCACCATCTCACCGTATCCACACTCTTCACAGTGGGGAGAGAAAGATCATTTCTAACGTGGTGAGATGTTGTCAAAGAGAGAAAGGAAACAAGACGCTCCTAGCCCCTCTTAACCACGCCTTAAAGAGGGCGATCATTTACACGGGTGCAAGCATGGCATCCGTGAATAAAATAAAAAGGTTAAGTTTTTGCACCCAGATCAGTCTTCTGAAACTCTAGGCAAAAGAGATTCTACTGTCGTTTTTATTAAATGAATACATAATACTTCTTATTTGGAAATATTGTTTTTAAAAATTTGTTTTATTTTTTCGCGAAGGGTAAGTGCAGTAACTTTTCTTATTTGTTGTCAGTACCAGAACACGTGGGAAAATCCTGTTGGACGATTTCGACAAAAGAGTAATTAGTGACACTATTCATGATTTTTTACACTGTCCGGAAGGTAGTTCCTATAATAACGAAACTTCTAACAATGTTAAAACAAAAAAAAACTAACAAAAAATCAACTGAAATTAGAGTCCTTTATCACTTCCAACCATTTTGAGATCTATGGGATTCGTTTGGAAGAAAGTACAGAACAAACGCAAATTACTGTTAGAATGATGTGATATTGTAGATTGGAGATCTCGATACCTGGTAAGAATGAAGAGAGGAAGAAGATAATTTTTTTAAATGAAGATGAATCGGGATAACAATAATATGACGACAGGAAAGTGCTGGCAAAAGGAGAATGGCATTTTAGGAATTACTTTAGAATGACTAAGAGGGCAGTTTTGCAAAACGACTCATTATTGTTAATGCATGTTCTCGAAATGGTTTTGTTTCAGATGCTAACCTAATAATAGAAGCGAACACATTAAACGGGGATTACCATGAACAAATGAACTCCATCAATTTTGAGAACTGGATTAATAGGCCCTACGCAAATACACCCAAATGTACCACCCGCACCCGTCAAAATCATGAATAATTCCCCTTAGGCAAGCTGAAAGAGTCCCGTCAAGATACGACACCAAACTGACAATGATAGAGTAGTTAAGGAAGAGGGGAATTAATTGTGATCACAATCAACGTAAAAGTGATTTGTTCGACCTAATGCAAGCTAATAAACCGAGCGAAAAGATTTACGTAATAGACAAAATGGCATCTAAAAGGGGTCATACTGTTATTCGTCTTACATCTTACAATACTCAACCCCATAGAGTTAGCATGCGCATATTAAAAGTGTGTTTAGGGAACATAATGTCACTGGAGACATGTCAACTCGGCACCTCCGTGAACTCACACACTACGCATTCTCAACTGTCACATCTGCAGACTGGAAAGGTGAACACATCCGAATTTGCGAAAACAAATATTGGCAAAACGATGGAATTTTAGAAATAGCCATCGACGACATTATAGTTAATATTGCTGGGGAAAGTGAACGTGACAGCTATTCCGATGACTAGGAGTAATTGCAACCATTCATGTAAGTTCATCCTACGCTTTGGCGCGCTATGTTCATATAAACAGTTGGTACGCCCTTTTAAGCTGTGATGTAACCAGAGCCGTCCTCTCCCCGTAACCACCGCTGCGGAATATCAAGAAAACTTGCGCGATTAGTACAAGACCTGACCGATCAACCGTTTCTTCTTATTCTATGCGACTTCAATGCCCTCAGCACCACTTGGGGCTGATCTAGAACAAATGACGTCAGTCGAAGAATCGATGACCTACTACTTAACAGTGAATACGTACTCTTAAACATAGGAGCAAGTACTCACTTTAACGTCAGAGCGATCACTCCCCTCTGACAATATCATCAAACATTCCAAAGAACGCCGTATATTAAACGAAACGTTGGTGTACCGATAATGCTGACTGGTATGTACCGATAATGCTTCACCGGACATATATACCACAAGTGTCTGTGGAAAGACAGAGGAAGACGCAACAGACATCACTAACACTGCAATTCACCAACATTTCTACTTCTAGAAAATGCATTCCACAAACTAGGGGCCACAATCCAGAAGTCCAGTACCATGGTGAAATACGGACACCAAAGAAGCAAGTAAGGGAGAAAAGAAGAGCCTTCAATAGATAGACCAACGGAAGACAATCGCATTGCTTTTAAGTGTCTGCGTGCACTTGCTCACAGAAAAATACTAATAGCAAAACGATACAGCTAGGAGAAGAAAGTGAAAACCATAACTCAGACGACCAAAGTCCGAGAAATGTGCAGAAGATCCGGCCAATAGAGATGTCTATTACATGTGCCTTTCTTGTAGTTCGGCACTCTTGCCTTTGGGTGGCAAGCAGCAGGCTGCTAAAAACCGCAAGCTTATGGACAAACACGACATAAGTGTCGAGTTTTTTAAACGCCGTGAGAATTCTTCGTTGGAGATTTTCTTCTGTCTATGCCTGGTTTTAAAACGCCTTTTTTTGTTTTGTTTAGGCACCCTTTCTCGCAGTGAGATATTTTTTCATCTAAAATAAAGTTGTATTTTAATGATAACCAAGTTGTGTCCGATAATGGATTGAGGCAAAAGGGGCCAGGACACACAGAATAAACTTGTGTAGATACCCTACTGTTCTCCAAAATCAGGAACGTAAAATTATAGCACCCTCGAAAAAAAAGAGAACAAACGTAGTTTTCTGCTGTGAAGCAAGAAAAGTTAGATGGTTATTTCATGTCAATAGCATGTTACTGGTTCCGCTCGACTTCGTAAGTTCGAAATTCACTATTCACACATCTAAAGATTTTCCTGTCAGTCTCAGATATTCCACGTGAATAGTAAGTGGATTTTCCACATTTTTGCAATAATATAAATAACTCCCTTAAGAACATAGCTCTCAATCAATTAGTTGTCATTTACTTGCATTGCCTTAACGTGTTGTACAAACGCAGTATCATAATATGTATATACTACAATATTATGAATCTCTAAAACTTTATTTGTGAAAAGGCAAAGACATCGTATTCAAAACTTTATTTGTTTTAAAGCTAAGCCCAAATATTACGTAGGCCGATAAATACAACTGTTTTCTTCTGCTACCAGGGCTATCAAGTCTTGTCCCAATTGTATTACAAGAAATGGCATCAAATGTCGATTAAAACTTGCTAAGGAAAAGGTATTGAAAATATATATGATAAAAATATTAACATTACAACAATTAAGGATGACAAGTAATAATTTAAACGCCTGCCGCGAACATTGAAATTCAACCATCAAATTTAAAATTCAGCACAAAAAACTGCAAACATTTTCTAAAAATATGTTAAAAATTACAATATTTATTTATTTTTTAAATAACCGTATATTTGTTACTATTAATACATTGAAAAGTTAATAGTTAAATCATATTCAATTCTGGTTGAAGGTACTCCACTCCGCGAACATTTTTGGGACTTTCATGAACATTCTGATTTTTTCCAAACGATTACACAGGTCAACAAGGATTTTACTTTTTGATTTTGACACTTGTTTTATACGTAAGTTGATCACCAGAATCTAATAATTTCCTTACTTTTGTACACATATACTATTATTCGTGATAGTCAGTTGAAATGTCAGTTAATTTTGCATGCGTTTGTTACTGAACTTGCCCAGATGGCAGCCCGTTACAGTGTTATATCCATAAACCTATGAATACATACATTTTATCATATCTCCATGCTTATAATAACAGACTGTGTAAAAGTTAAATCAACCAGTGTTGACTAAGATATTCGAATGCATCTCATGCAGAGTGTTTCGACGAACGAGTTCGTATGTTTAAATATTTATTGTGCTATAATCATGCAATAAAGAAAGTTTATGAATGGCCCGAATACATTTTTTATACTTGTGGACGTTTTATAATTGCAAAACAGAGACAAAAATAACCTCATTTGTTAGACGTTTTTATAATGCTTATTTTGGAAGAAACGGGGGGTAAAGATAAGCAGTTTTTTTTCATTTATTTTCTTCATGTTCGGCCATGTAGCCTTTCAAGGGCTTGGATACAATAGATTTTTCATTGTTAGGAATAGGCATCCTTGGCATTTTGAGCTTGGCATCACTGCTCCGTTTTTAAGGTGTTGGATTGGGATTGGAATGATTTATTGTTTATTTAAAATTTACATGCTTTAATATTAAGATAAGCCGTGAGTCCCTCATAAAGTGTGCAGTGTTTGTGTTGCGGAGTTAAGAAACTGGTCGAAGGACAAGAGGAAGGCACTGAGTATTGGAATTCCTATGGTGTGGCGCGAGCCAAAGAACCATGTAGACGATTGTAAAATAAAAGGTTGCAAAACATAGAACAGACACGGAATGGTTTATCTTGATTTGTAGTTTGCTAGAAGGCCTGTACTACATGACACTGACGTTCTTATACCAGAACCTCCTTCGAACCTCAAAGTACTGCATTCCGATTAAAGTTCAACGTCAGGCGAATCAACTGAAGAATTTGATTGGACAAGCACGGAACACAAACCCAAACTTTTAAAACAAACAGAATTGAACGATTTGGTCAGAGATTTAAATATCTCAAAGAACCCTTCTGAAGTTTTAGAGTCACGTATGAAAGAAAACAATCTTCTAGCTCCAGGAACGTACACTATGGGATCAAAAGCATCCTGAAACGTCCAAAATGGTGTTATAGTGTGGTCGTATTTTTCGTGGAGGGGACTTGCACCCCTTGTTGTTTTGTGTGGCACTATCACGGCACATGCATACGTTCATGTTTTAAACACCTTCTTGCTTCCTACTGTTGAAGAGCGATTCGGAGATGGCGACTGCATATTTCAACACAATCGAGCATCTGTTCATACTGCACGGCCTGTGGCGGAGTGGCTACACCACAATAACATCCCTATAATGGACTGGCCTGCACCGAGTCCTGACGTATATCCTATCGAACACGTTTGTAATGTTTTGGAAAGCCGAATTCGTGCCAGGCCTCACCGACCTACATCGATACCTCTCCTCTGTGCAGCACTCCGTGAAGAATGGGCTGTCATTCCCCAAGAAACCTTCCGGCACCTGATTGAAAGTATGCCTGTGAGAGTGGAACCTGTCATCTAAAGCTAAGAGTGGGCCAACACCCTATTGAATTCCAGCAGTATACAGTGCGCCACGAACTGGTAAGTCATTTTCAGCCACGTGTCCGGAGGATTTTGATCACATAGTGTATGTTACAGTTTACAGACATAGAAACAAATAGTAGGATTTTATAATCAGGAAAACTCCTTAGTATATTGCACTCACATTCAAAACCTCATAAATATGTTAAGAGGAGAGTACAAAACAAATGAATGGAGGCTTTTCATTGAGTGAAGCAAAGTAAAATTAAAATGTGTTGCTACTCATTGGTACACTTTAGCATCTGTACCAGTCGCACATTGTGTCCATCTTAAGGACTCAAATGACAATCTTAAATTGCTATTCGAAAAGGTAAATTATGAAGAATATGAATGGATGATCTTCGGTGATTTAAAAGTTCTCTACATTTGGTTAGCACAACAACAGGGTTACTCCAACTACCCATGTCACATTTGTGAATGGGGCAGCCGGGATAGAAAAAATCATTGAACAAGACGAAAATTTCCTAGCACACTGATTCCAGGTTCCAAGAACATTATAAAAACAGCTTAATAGATCCTGACAAAATTCTGTTACCTCCCTTACACATTAAATTGGAATTAATGAAGCAATTTACTAAGGCATTGAAGTCAAATAAGGTATCTTTGTAGGGTCGCAGATCAGATAACTAGCTAAAGATCAACATTTTCAAGCATGCATGACACCTCTGGAAAGGCAAGCCTGGACTGGCTTCAGAGAAGTAATTCATTAGTTCTTGGGAGTTTATAAAAATCCAAGCTATTAATATTATGTAAATAATATGCTGAAAAATATGAAGCCTTAGGACGTTACATGAGTCTGAAAGTGCATTTCTTTAACTCCCATTTAGATTGTTTTGCACGAAACCTGGGAGCAGTGAGTGAAAAACAGGATGAGAGGTTTCACCAAGATATTGTAATGTTTCTTAGTAGTGAACAGGTAATATTTAACAAAGACATTTATTTTGTTTCTTAATGATACGCTAAAATACTTGATTTATTTACAGAGAGGTTGCCAGTCTTTGTGTTTATCATTTGGTTATTTTCTTACACACTACTCTGTTCTTTTGATTATTTATTTTCACTGTTCACTTCTTCTACACTATCGCACTGTCCGATGCACTGTCTACGGTCCATTGCGCTCTTCCCAATTCACTGCGTAGACCTCAATTCACGGCGCTGATCAGGATCCACTACACTACTGTTCTCTGCGATGCACACTTCACAGCTCAGCTTCCACTTCACACATACTGCATACTCACTGACGGACTGACTGCTTACTCCCGACTAACTACATACTCACTCTGACTGGCTGCTTACTTCCAGCGGCCGCCGGCAGTGGCGAATTTATACCTGGCCGACGCCTGAGACATCCGGAACTTGCGCCATACGTCTATGCAACTCGCGACTAACCCGGAACCGTCCAGTTCGGGGAGCGCCGGCATGATGCAATCTTCGTTACAATATTAAAGACATTGAAAGTCGCCAGCAAGGGCGATGCAATACATCAATGCGACAACGGTTCTATTGGCTGCTCATACGCGTGAAAACAAAAAGTGATTTTAGCAGTAAAGTGTAACAGTAAAGTAATAGCCTTAAGTTAATGTGTTTAATTTTCATTTTCTTAACTGTGTTATTCAAACATAATATAATGTAAACTGTATTTCAGTTCTTAATTTTGTGTTAAGTTAAAGTAATTATAAATATTTTTAAATGTATTTTTTTAAACCTGTGTGATACAGGGATTTGACAGTCATTTCTGTAATCCTTGGAATTTAAATATATAAAATCATTTATTGTATCTAAAAAAGGCGACAAAATATTTTTGGTAGACCTGTCTTATTAAAGATTAATGTAAATAATATTTCTATCGATGATAATTAGTACAAATTTCAAAAAAATATTCAAAAAGCCGAGAGTTAATAAACATATACGGAAGGAGTCACTTCTACGCTAAAAGCACAGAGGCTCAAAATTCGTTGGCACTTTTCATAACAGAAGAAAAGACACATGGAACCAAATATTTCATGCACTTCATTTTATTATAAAGCAACACCTTAGCATAATCGCTAACGTCATGATAATATTTACTTTGAATCGTTTTCAAAAAGAAAATATAGCACTTTGACGTGTTGAAAGAATAGTGATTTTTTAAAATCCAATTTGTCAACGAAATTCGCTGGCAGAATCCAAATAAAACTAAAGAAAGCAAATATCAGTGTAAATAACAAGTGTAATAAGACGCATACAACTCGGTAACCGCATTTTTACATGGAGAGAATTTCACGACGCCAAAAATACAGCTGGAGACACCGCAGCAGGATCAAACAGCATCCCTAGATTATACTATGTCGATTACAATGGAAATACTGTCCATCATATAACATATATAATATCTGGCCACAAGATTATTACCCCAAAGTCTGGAGAAAGAAGCGATAATAATTCCAGGCTGGGAAATACCCATTGAAATCGGAAAAATATCGTCCGATGTTATTGACGTGCTGTCATGGAGAAATCTTAGAAAAAATTGTTAACACTTGCCTAACATAGTTTTTCGAAAGAAACAACGTCCTGAGTACACATCAGGGTGGATACCGACATCACCGACCTGCTAATATATATGGAAAACGCAATTCAGAACAGCTTTATTAAAATAAAACATGTGATTGCAATATTCTTTGACCTGGAAATAGCTTTTGATACGACTTGGCGATAGTCTGAGACAACTACATAACTGACAAATTAGAGCAAAACTATCAAAATTCATATCCAGTTCCTTAGTACCAGATCCCTCCAAGTTCTTGTTGGGCAGTCCATCTCAGAAAGCTACGTACACAATGTGATCAAAAGTATCGGGACACGTGGCTGAAAATGACTTACCAGCTCATGGAGCCCTCCATCGGTACGTTGTGGATTTCTTGTATAAGTTGTAAAGCCATAGTACTTGTTGTTCTTACTTTTTTTCGAGAAAGTCTTCAGGAAAGACTGTGTTGCCGATTTTGCCGTTAAAGTGCTAGGTATTACGTCAGGGTTGCTGATCCTTCTCTGGGTCCTTCACTTTCACATGTTATAGGATTGAAAACATTCTTTTCAGGTATATAGATGTCCAGAATGACGAGAAAACGTTTGGAGGGAAAGTTTTGGGAGGCAACCTCTGCTGTGTGCGTAAGCTATTCCTAGATTATTAGCAAGTTTTTGGCTGTATTATGCGGTTACCAAGTTGTATGCGTCTTATCATGCTGAAATTCAATGGGGTGTTGGCCCACCTTTAGCCTTAGATGACAGGGTTCCACTCTCGCAGGCATACTTTAAATCAGGTGCTGGAAGGGGATTGGCAGCCCATTCTTCACGGAGTGCTGCACTGAGGAGAGGTATCAAAGTAAGTCGGTGAGGTCTAGCACGACGTTGGCGTCCCAAAGGTGTTCGATAGGATTCAAATCAGGATTCTGTGCAGGATAGTCCATTACAGGGATGATATTGTTGTGTAACCAATCCGCCACATTATGAACGTGCCGATTATGTTGAAAGATACAATCGCCATGCCCGAATCGCTCTTCAACAGAGGAAGCAAGAAGGTGTTTAAAACACCAACGTAGGCCTGGACGTGTCCGGATACTTTTAGTCACATAGTGTGGGTATAGAGTATAGTGTACCGCAAGACTCTCCATTGGTGCACTTGTTTTCGTAGCGATAAACGAGATGTTTGACGGTACAGAATCACAGGTGGAAAATGCATATATAGAGATAACATTGCCTTATTTTATTCAGCCAAACAACCGACAACGATCAACGGAAAATGAAAAATGCCATGAATACATCAGTACAGAACTCGAAAAACAATAGTACTAGCTAAAAAAACATGCGTTCACTTCTTAGGAAACGGAAGAGATACAGATATACATATCGATGATAATGTGCAAATTCGTCTATGGGAATATATATATATATATATATATATATAATATACCCGTAGGGGCAGGATCTACCCCTAAGGGTATGAGAAAGATGATGTACATCCAGACACAGAATTAGGTAAAATGCGTATGTTCTCCAGAATGTGACTCATATATCAGCACTGACAAGTAATACACAAAATCCCAGATATTGCACACAAATATTCAATACGAAATCAAAAATACTGTTCACACCCTTTAAAAATTTGTTAACGCTTACTCACTGGTTCGAGTAATTCTTCCTAATTCACTACTATGTTACAACAAATACTCGTGCACGGTAACTATTGCTTGGCTAGCACCGTTTAAACAACAAATATGAACTCCTTGACTGAGGAGTGCAACAAAATTATATCCGCTTTCTCTACACAGAATCTTCGGTTTTACGCAGAACACGTTATTGAATGGCTTACTCACTACAATTATTTACGGTTAAATTTTCCTTGTCAAGATTACACAAAATTGAGGAACAAATATTAACACAGCTTTTCTCGTAACATTTATCATTAGAATGAACTGTATTTCCGGCGAACAAAGTTCTTTTAATTGCTTTGCCGTTATCTAGATGTTACGTGAACATTCAAATTTACAATCACAGTCTTTCTGCTCCTAGCGCTCCAGTCTGTCTGCTCCTAATCGTTTTACAAAATTTCTGATACGTTGACGGGCGCTCGATGAGCAGCTTGCAAACCGTTCCGCGTGATTTGCCGTCAAATGACCTTGGCGCACTTCCGGCTGCACAGCAGCTTTGCTTCCTCGCAGACCAGCCGTCCGCGATGTCGCTTGAAAACGTCTTCTTACCTCTCTTACCGGCACCGGAATCCTCGCCTCTGCTTCTTTCTTCGCCCCTATCCCTATGCGGCACGCCGACGCGTATTTCACAGTCCTCACGCGTGTTTGCTAACGGCCTATCAGTTTTATGGCGTTCTTTACAACACTTCTTAATCGTGTAGCTAACTGCTCGCAACAGCCCACAGTTCTCGCTTTCGCGGCCCTTATTCCGCCTCGTATTAGCTACTGCACTACCTTCCACAGCCTCTATGAGATATTACACCTCACAGTTCAGAAGGCTGAATCCTCCGCTATCCTACTATTCTTTCGCCTGAACAATTACTTCGCACCGTACTTTCTACAAAATTGCGCCTCACAATCTTCACATCTAGCTCTCCACGCACGTCCGAACTCTTGGCCGGCTCTCATAAATAAACTGCTCCCTCTAATTACTGCCCCTCTTGCTGACCGTAATGGACCTCTCACCTCCGCGTCTCGTTCAGAAAGAAGTTTTTACTAACGCTGTCCCATGACAAGATATCGACTCCGCCCTACCGGCCTTCGCTCACAGCAATCGGCGTCTCGTACAGAAAACTGGGGCCGATCAGTCAGCTGCTGCAGGGATAATATGTAGTCTGTCATCAAAATAAACTTCTAATGAAGCTGGTCATTAAATCTGACCGAAGAATGGGAAACAGAGGCATTGTTAGTGTAGCAAGAATCATTGCGATGAAAACTTTGCAAGACACACAGAATAACACAGACACTGATGCATTAAACACAAAGTGTGAGACACAGAGAAAGTTAAAGAAATAGTGAAGAGAAAAAAAACCACTCCATCATCAGTATCTAAAAAGAATGGACAAAGCGCAGATCAATAAAGATCATTAATTTATGTGACTTAAATGGGGAAGAATAAAGCCACAATCGGAAGCAGTTCTAATAGCTGCCCAACATCAGGCGTTGAGATCACATTATGATAATATTAATCAAATTATCAAATTTTCCCAAGTTCATAAATGCCTCATTTGCCCAAATGTTTGTAACTATTTACAAATATATTTACTTAACTTAGTAAGTAACAAATATATGTACTTAAAACTTCTTAACGCGATTCATAATAAATAAAAGAAAAATATTTATTAAAATATATCTGTTATATGGCACTGTCTTTGTGCGTGTTGTCATATGCCATTGCCGCCAAACGGACCAAATATGGCGGCTGTGAATACCTATCTTTCTAGAGCTCTACTGAGGTGAAAGGGATTTGCATCAGAACAAAAGGTTAAAAATATATACCTGTTTAATATTTTAGCAACAGTAAGTTTGAACTATTGTTAAGACAGAGGGCACAACAAAAATTTAATGTTTCTGAAAACAGAATTAGTAGTGTTATCAAATGCAAATCTCTTTGTTCTGATAGGTTATGTCAAAATGACCTACATCACTTGCAGTGTATTGCATCATTTACACCTGCAAGTGCATCAATTGAAGATCTACAATTGAATGAAGTTGTGCAGAAAACATCCATGACACAAGAATCAATATGATTGAAAAATGGCTTGGAAAGTTGGAACATACCTTAAATTTTGAAGCAGCGCACTATAAAATAGATATTTGTGGGATGTATCCGTAGAAAGGTTCAACATATTTCTGAAAATGTAATGGAAATGTTTTATATTTACCAAGACCTGTACATGCGTGCTGTAGGGAAATATGTAAAGAAATCCTACGTTTACCTCATCTTGAAAACGGAATGCATCACATTTAATTATAATAAAACTCATTGTATTTTAAAACACTCTTCTAAACTAAGAAAACTCATTGTATTATCTCCTCTAACAACCTTACACTCTTATATATTCTCGAAGAGAAAAATCAAATGGTTTGAATAGATCGATTGTAACTCACACAATGAAATAATGAACAAATAGCGGCAGATAAGCGTTAATTTTATTAACATTTTTACAATTTAAGGCTTTTAGTACAAAACTAGTCAATAATATCAAACAATAAAATATTAGGGGCCCAATACTTTTCATTTAAAGCGAAAATTCAAGAAATTTGGTTGAGTGGAAAGCTCAAACTTCTTTCAAAACGAAACCCCTAGGATTTTAAATATAAAAAAGTTTGCAATTTTCTAAATATCAGAGGATTTAATAAAAATCAGAACAATACTATACATATAAATGCATTTCCTTCTATTCAAGAAAAAAGCCATTTCCCAGAAAATGTCATAAAGACTGCGTGTTAAGTTCTCCCAAAATTAAATTATCCTAATTGAAATGTATGAATAAGTATGAAGACAGAGGTGTCAACATAAACAGTTTACTCTGCTTATCAAGTGTTACTATCAAAAATCTCTTTCCGATTGTACTAGAGATACACCAGATGTACCACTTGCCAGACAGAAAGTACCAACTCGGTAGCTGTATTTCGTACCAGCAGAAGACGTACCAGTTTGTAGCAATATTCACAATTATGCAACGAGAAAACCAAAGAACATGGCGCGGTTGGCGTAGCTGTCACGACAACGGTGACTTCGGCACTCACGGCTCAGTCACAAACTCTTCTGCTGTTCTTGGTGCCGGGTCACTCATTATACAGATGTCCAGAAGCTTCCTTTACAAAAACAATACCCCAGATTCTGAGGTGACGTTCATGAAGAATGGCAGGTCCAGTTTTTTTCGAAAAAAATGGTGTCTTCGATAAAATTGAGTTTAAAAGTTACTTCCGGGCGCAAAATTCAAATCTGCTGCCGCGACAAAGCAGACACCGTTGCGGCATCTGCCGATGGGGATAAACGAAACATCTTGAGATGTTTCCGGGTTTGTACGCCGCGGTCCAACGGAGACTGGTCCATACGTTTCGCCTGCCTCTGTGGCAGGCATCATCAGTGGCGTTGCTGGCGGGGGCGAAGTGTTCTTCTTGGCAATACCGCGTTGACAGACGTTCCCGCGGCTCTGGGACCCGTATTAACAGTGACGGGCGAGGTTCGCGCCTGATTGGGCCACGTCAGCGGTACTGGTTGGCTGCCGAGTTTTGGTGTTACGGAGTGCTGGGTACCATGTACTGTTTAATTTTTCACCTTCTTCTTTTATGTTGAAATTGTTTTGGTGTTTGTAAATCTCGGTGGCTTCCATTTGGATTCACCTGTGTGGGTGGTGTGTGGTGATGGAGAGAACATCCGTCGCTTCAAAGCGCATAATGTGTCCGTGCCCCGATAGCGGGTGATCGGCGACTGTTGACTTATCAGTATGCCCTAGACGGCAGTTCCTTTTGTGTTCTTTTATCCGAGAATTAAAGCTTCTCCCTGTAGCACCTATGTATACAGAACCGCAAGAGCAAGGAATTCTGTATACTCCAGCTAGAGACATAGGATCCTGGGTATCTTTGCCCGGAGGTAATATGTTTCGGAGTAGTTGGGTGGGTTTAAAGATAGTTCTGACCTTGTATCTTGTTAACAGTCTCCCTATGCGGTACGTTACTTTCTTCACATAGGGCAGGAAAACTGTACCGTGTATAGTATCCTCTGTATGGTTTTGTTCGACGGGCTTCCTCTTCGGGTGTAGAGCTCGTCTTACTTCGCTAGGCCTGTAACTATTGGCTTGTAATGCCTTCTCGAGGTGTTGTTCTTCGGGTCATGTTCGCAAATGCGTTTAGCACGTTAGCACGGTCTTAAAGGGTTTTGATCATAGCTCGTTTTTGCCTGGGATGATGATTTGGGTTTTTGTGTAAATAACGATCCGTGTACGTAGGTTTCCGGTAAACTTTATGTCGAAGGGAGCATCTGGATTCCTGTTGACCAAAACATCTAAGAAAGCTAGTTGTTTATCTTTTTCCACCTCCATAGTAAATTGAATTCTTGGGTGGATATTATTGAGATGATCCAAAAAATCTGTTAACAAGTGTTCACCGTGACTCCGAACCACGAAAGTATCATCAACATAACGAAACCAGTGTGTCGGTTTCATACGATAACTGTTAAGGCAGTGTCTTCGAAATACTCCATGTAAAGGTTGGCCACAAACGGACTCAATGGAATGCCCATAGCCACGCCGTCTGTCTCTTCACACAAGTTACCGTTCCATTGGAAATAGGTAGTAGTCAGTGTGTGTTTAAACAGTAAGACGACATTCTCTGTGAAATATTTTGCTAAGAAATATAAAGTGTCCTGCACTGGAACCATTGTAAAAAGCGATGTGACATCAAAACTTACCAATAGATCGTCGGGTTTTAAGCAAAGTGAGAGGAACCCCTGATGTGTCTTTCTGTGTTCCCAACGCGAGGTTGTAGTAGTTTGGAGGGGTATTTGGCCAAGGTGTACGTTTGTGGACCTTTGGTAAGCCATAGAGTCTAGGAGGTAGCGCCTCCGAAATCTTTAGAATCTTCTGTTCCTTAGGTGGTATAGAGGATTTCTTGAGAAGGTAATTGGACTTGCGTAAAATAGAAGCAGTAGGATCTTTGGGAAGAAGCCTGTAGTTATCGGTATTCAAAAAGTCCTTGGTTTTCTACAACACGCTAAACCATCTGATAGCAATATTGCCAACAAAGAGAGTCTGCCTGAACTTAAACCGGAATAAGGATATCATTATTTCTGCAGACAAAGGTAATGCGACTGTCGTTATGGATACTGAAGATTACCAACAGGAAGCCAGGGACATTTTGAAAACCGATAACTACATCAGCAGCCACTCAAATTCATTAGCATGTCCAATGTCAGAGAAATGTATTTCAACAAAGCTATGCATAATATTTAGAAATTTTCAACACATGAAAATAGTTTTCAAATAGTTTACAGAGTCGGTGACGCCACATTCAACTAGTCCGAAGTGTTCCGTTTGTTTTCTAGTTTTACGTGTCAATACATTAACTCGCTTCTCCATCTAAGGACGGATCCAGAAAGTATTCATGCGGGGGAGGGAATTTCAGTTCAGAACCTCCAGAAATATGATTTGTTTTGTTAGCTTGGGATAAAAAAGGATAAGCATGTTCATAATAAATACTGCTTCAGATGTGATGACATTTATACAAGGTTAATATTTTGAATCGAGTAAAACTACACAGACACACACACCAGGGGCGGATCCAGAGACGAATTTCGGGAGGGGAAATTCAAAATGTGTTGGTCAAAGGTGTCATATTACAGATTTTGAAAAAACGTCGAAGGCTACATTAGCTCATGCTGCAATACGATTTTATTCGTTTTAATGTTCATCCTAAAATATTTCTGCTTGAAAGTTTCGTGACAAATTAAAATGAATAGATACTGAAAAAATTTGAGGGGGGGCCGGGGAGAAATTTTCCTCATTTCCCTCCCCGTGGATCTGCGCCTGCACACACATAACATTACCTTCGAGGAGAAGCATGGTCCCTCCACCAATTGTGCCTGAAACTACGTTTCTCCCAACTCTGTTGAATCTTGAACTAAAATATTGCGAATACTTACTCTTCCAGATGATTGTTTCATGGGGATATGTCACTTACGACATATGCATTTCAACTGAGGAATTGTCTTCGTACATTCAGGCCAGTGATACAAGCCGACGTCGTACGTTCCATCGCGGGCACGTGTAGGTTGAGGCATTTCATGAGGTAAATGAGCTCAATATTATCAATCAATAATTCCTTCGCAGTTTTTGCCTAAGAAGCACAATTCCCGTAGTAAGTGTTTGTTTTTTGATGTTTTAATTTTACGCAGCCTGTTTATCACCCCAAGGTTTTGCACATTTCCAAGAACTGTAGTAAACTCGCGGATGACTTGCGAGTAATCAGAGAGATCCGACGTCATTGCTTCAAATGGGGTGCAGTTCAGTGTAGCGGCCATACAAGATTGTCGTAATTGGCATAGGCCGATGGGGCCCCAGGGAGAGGTATAAGGGCTATTCATCGCTGATGGCTGGAGGAGGTTGTGTGGCGAGCACAACGCTCTGGCCCCAGCACGAAAGACCTCTGGTACTCCCTAGAAAGGGGGCTGAGTGGACCCCAAAGCAGCCTATAGTGGATATCACCAGATAAATATCCGGCTTCTATCGAGATTCACACCCGGGTCCTCTTCAGGTCAGATCCCTAGCATTTGGCCAATGCCGCTCCCAATAATGTAGTGTAAAACGAAATTAGCAATATCACTTTCAATGAATTTGTGCGCACATTTGAAGTTGAGTTTTGAAATCTAGCACTAATCTAATCTTTAAAATATCGCATTATGAGTTTAAATATTTGTAAGCTAAAAATATAAATATAGTATGTGTGTACTGCACTGCACATACGCTGTAAAGTAAAATATAGTATTTGATTAATGATAAATAGGAGGAAAATGACTATCTCATTCATACATGACCAAGATGTAATGAGTTATTTTATGTACAACAGGCGCGGTTCCACGCAGAGGGGGCGAAATAATGGAAATTTGACTCCCCCCAAATTTCAGTAACTATTAATTTTAACTTCTCACGAAACTTTTAAGTAACAAGTGGTGCTAAAACAGCACATACTTTCTCGCCCGCATTTTCACGCAGTATTACGCGATAAGTACTCAAATTTTCAAAAAATCGTTCACGACCTTATTTCAAAATAATCCTCAAGGAACATATTTCATTAAGGGGAAAAATCACTATCTTTGATGTTTTAGTTTCAACTTTTGCAATTTTCCAAAAATTCATGTTTTTCAACGAACATGAGACCTGCACCATTCTCTTAAACGTTCATCACACACACACAAAAAGTCAAAAACGATAGAGCCTTTTTTTTTTTGAAAATTTGTCCCAGGGCGTTCATGTAAAGTAAAATTGATATATTGTTTTCAAATTACAGGAGCCGTACCACCAGCAAGATCGATTGGGGAATATCAATTTTGGAGAAAATCCGGTGATCGGGTTAGCCACTAGCGTTGTTCACAGACCGACTCGTTTTGCCGTCATTCGAGTTTTTTCGGTTTCAAGGGCCCACGAAACAGATTCTTTCTACTCCAAGTGTTAAATTATTTTTTCTAAATTTAGCAACGGGATTATCTACTTTTTCGTTACCAGGGCCTTGTATTAAGAGTTTTTTCTTCAGAAAATTAGCCGTTTTTTCGCGCAGCATTACATAATTTTCTCTCTACTTCCTTAAAAACGATTGCAGATAATCATTTAAACGAATAAAATTGTATCGCAGCATGAGCTGAATTTAGCCTGCGTCATTCTTCATAATCTGTAATGACGCATTCTTCCCAAACACTTCGAATAAAAAAACTATCTGAATGTACCGCTCACACCCGTCTCAGTTGGGCATTTATACATTATCCCTAGGATGGGGAAATATAATAATTAACGGGCGGATTTTGACGACTTAGAACATCGCCAAGAATGATCAATAAAATACTCTTAAAATATTTTTAAATTGCTATAAAAGTATAAAAAATGACTTAAATTTATCAAAACAAATTCAGATGCGTAATTCAAGCTGTTGGATATGCTACTGATGTAATCACAGTGTCAGATCGAGGGGGGGCATCTTCCACCCCAAAGAGGCCCAGGGGAAAACATTTAAATGGTGAAAGTGCAGGAAAAATAAAAATGAGTAACACACGAAAAACTTGTAGAAAGTCTAAAATGTATCGAAAAAAACAACCGCGCGTTCTGTCCTTATACTTTTAGTTGCGAATGGGAATCCTCAATCTCACTGTATTTTAGCCCAGCGGTTCGTATGGAAAATGTCTTCGCTTGGTCTCCAGAGGCGTGTGACGTCTTATTTCTTTCTCACTCCGCTTGACAAGCGGTGCTACGGCTACCTCCCCGTATTGGTGAGTGGCCGACGCAAACGGGAAGTGTTGATGAAGTAAGGTCTCTTCTGCGTGCCAAGCGAGAGATAGTGTTATAGTGTGCCTGAAACAAAAGAATTGGTCATGGATCGCTTACATGCGCCTGGAGACGGCGCGGTTAAACTACTTAAGAGGAGAAAGAAAATATCTAAAAAAGAATAAGAATAAAAGAGAAAGAAATCTAATTAAAAGAAAAAAGTAGAAGAGGCTTGAAGCATATTTTGTGAAATCCTGTCAACATTCTTCAGTTCTGGACAGTAATGTGTGTGTGTGTAGGCGAATGTTTAATTTGTAAATCGACATCATGCGTTTTTAATTAAATTCTATCTGTCCACACCTGTATCATAGAATGGAAAATATAATACCCTAATCCATCGTCGTTTTGCCGCTCTGAATTTAACGATTTTATAATAATTTATTACTATTTTTAATTTAAAACCATGAAGTATTCATTAAATTTAAACTTGTTATTTTGTTAGAAGCATTTTATTATAAATAACTTTCTTTATA
>BOPP01000152.1:289044-371316 GCA_017312745.1 Gryllus bimaculatus
ATATATATATATATATATATATATATCGCGGTAAACGGGACCTGCGCCATTTGCAAAGCGTCTAATGCTCTATACGAGGAAAATATTAAAAGAAAATGGTTGGAACCGACTTTAGAAAATAAGTTAAAAAATGTCTGTATGTCACGAATATTCTTTAAAATTAAATTGAAAACAGTAGAATACCAAACGTTTTAAATTGGTTTCGTAATAACGTAACAATAGTAAACGAAGGGAAAACAATTTCAATGCAGCTTTCCATTTCATAACAATGATACTCCTTTGAAAAAGAACGATGTGCCATTGATTGATGTTAAGGTAACATTTTTGGGTATCTCACTTCAGTCGAACCTCAAATGGAACGTGCCATTAAATGAATTGAAAAAAATAAAATAAGTCCAATATGCTACACGTACTGAATTCTTTCAATTTCAGACTTCATACTGCTCGTGGTATTTTGCAAATGTTCATTCCCACATGAGATATGGCACAATATTGTAGGAAAATGCATTATATAGCTCCCAGACTTTTAGATTCAAGAAAAGAATTGTACGAATAATAAACAAATCCCATCCAAGTGATTCTCATAGGACTCGCTTTACTAAGCTGGGACCGTTGCCTTATCTCTTGATTTACGAAACAGTAGTTTTTGTAAAAAATGTCTTTCTCATGGGTGAAAACATTTTCAGCTAATACTGAAGTCTACAACTATAACACTCGATATAGAAATCATATTCATCTACTGTCAATGTCAACAGCTTGTTACAAACAAAATCACACACATTATTTTACAACACACTGTCAGATGACATTAAACGATAAAAACCAATACACAAATTTAGTGTCAAAATATTTTTTGCTTCATAACTGCTTCTAAACAATTAGAGAGCATCAAATAGAGAGCAATCAATATCAGTAGAGTGTCATTTGCTGAGCATCAAAAAGGAAAGAAATGTTAATATTAATTATATTTAATGTATTAGTTATCATTTAGACTCTATAATTCTAAAATACTAAGTAGGTTTGGGAAGAATCACATAACTTACGAAAACGTGTACAGAGTACATTTCTACCCATTGGACGTCACATACACATTTAACGATTTCTAACGTTAAATAAGTGGCCATATGGTACATTAAAATCAACACACAACATGAGAATTAAAAATATTTTGAGCCAATTAAAAAGAGTACGTGAACAAGTTCTTCATAAAGTCCCCAAATAAAAAAAATGGAGTAACGTTTGATTGACAATATATGACTTTTCGATAAATCCTCTGGAATTTCAACTAATACAACCTCTTCCTATTTTTTATTCTGCCAGACACCTTCAAAATTGAAGCTAGAGATTAATTTCTTAATGCATTTTATTTCTTATCAGTAGATCTTCAAATCATTTCATATTAATTTGTTTGAAAATATTAGTAGTTTTCGAGTAATTTTGAGTTTCATGGTTTCGGTTTTCGAGAGAGCTGAAATACGATAGACGATGCAATATAATTACATTACGCAAATGTCACCAATGATATGAGACAATATATGCTGTTGTTGCACCACAAATTTAAAATATCAGTTAGTTACTAACGGTTAATTCCCTTTTCTGCGACATTTAATACCCATAATTAAAGAAATTTATTGTCAAAAGCTTCGCATCATGAGCAATTGCCGCGGCGCGGCTTTGACGTAACGCTTTCTCATGCCATTCTTTCACTCATCCTGTGCCCCAGTTGTACAGGCACTCAGCCGCCGCCGCCGCCGCGCCCTCCGTCGCGACATCGGAGGCCGTGCCTGACGCAATGGGGCCTGGTGACGGGGAGCGATGGCGTTTTCGGAGTGGGATGAGAGCTAGCAAACCGCGCATTTGTCGCTGAATTAAGACGTCCATCAAAAGCTTCAGTTGGCCAAAAGTCTTCACTTGGTTAATAAAGAAAAAGGTTCATCCAGGAAAAATAAAGACCTTTTCCCCTTCACTGTTCTTTGGTTTTCGGAGCGCTGAATTCTAATTCCCCCTACCTTTGTCACGCCCTAAATGTGCGTTCTGAGAACACTGCGGCAACATACACTAAGATACTGCTCTTTTTACTTACTCGCCCTTACGAAGCAACTTAAGAAGAGAAAGTTATGTAACGCTTCGCGGAAATTTCGGCAGAAAAACGCTTATTGCAAGGCCCTGGTAACGAAAAAGTGGACGAATCCATTTGCTACATTTGCGGAAAAATCCTCTATCACGTGGTGTAGCCAGAATCCATGTTTTGTGGGTTTTTTCAACCGAAAAATCGAATGACGGCAAAACGTGGGGTTATGACAAAAACAGGGGGTTACTTTACATGAAGACCCTGGGACATTTTCCAAATTTTCAAAAATCTGGCTCCATTGTTTTTTATTAATCTTTTTGTTGGATAGTATGAAGGACATTTAAGAGAATGGTGCCTGTGCAATGATCCGTTAAAAATAACGATCGTTCAATTTTTTGAAAAATTGAAAAATTCAACATTTTTTCGGAGTTTTCTACAACTAAAATATTAAAGATAGAGATATTTTCCTTAATGAAATCTGTTCCCTAAAGATAGATATTGAAATAAGGTCACGTACATTTTTTTCAAAATTTGAGTACTTTTCGCGTTATTTTGCGTGCAAATACAGGAGATATAGAACGTGCTGTTTTAGCACCACAAGTTTCCTTGACTGATTTTCGCCTGGCATTTCTATAATGAGATTCTGCACTCAACTTACATTTCTGAATAATGGAAGACCACATATTAAATTTTATATCGGATTTTAGTCGAATACATTTTTGCATGACACACAGTACGATTTTCGCATCCCCCAAACCTATCAAATACTTTTTTATCTTCCTATCATTTCAGAGACGGCAAAAAAACTGAATGATAATAGCTAAAAAAAAAGAAAGAAACTTGCCGGAAAACGTGCATTCGGCAAAACACTTCTTTTGATATCCCCGACACTGTCCTGCCGGAAACTCATCATCCACACCTAGTTCTCTTCCCGTCTATCGGACCTCCTTCGGACCCACTTACCTTTCTTGCGAACCTAATCGTCGCAGTACCTCTTCCATTCTTCATTCCTCTCTACCCCCGTCGCTGGTGGGATACGTTACTTCAATCGGCCACGCATAAAGGTAAAAATAAGTTAAATAGTAACTACAGTCAGATGCGGCAGCAAAAATATCCGTGTAAATACATGCAAATCTAGTGGTGCTGTAACAGCAATATTTCCTTGCATTATTTCTAGCTTTACAATTATTGAAAATTTAAGAGTTCAACGAAAATGAGACTCGCGCCATATTTTAAATCTTCCATCCGTGGAAAAAAATTTGAGAGGTTTTTGAGAAAATGTATTTTAACAAACTCCATTAATTTCAAGCCCAAATTACGCGAAAACTACTCGATTTTTCACAAAAATTGTACGTGTACAAATTCATAAATTCAAAATAATATATAAAAAAATATAATTCAATAAATTAAAAAAAATGTACAAATTCGAAGCTGATTTTTAGGAACAGACTTCATCTAAGACAAAACTCTCCATCTTCAATTTTGTAGTATTTAACTCTATGCTAACTTTTAGCAATTTTCGAAAATACAGAGGGCGCCGAAAATGGGACTAGCGCCAGATTTTTTACCGTCTCTTTATACATACGAGCTCAAAATTTAAAGAAAAAGTTAGTACAGTTTTATAGAGCAAAAATTGTTTTAAAAAATGTAAAAATTACTTAATTTCACGCTAATTACGCGAAAAATTATAAATTACCTTATTTTTGTCTTTTGTTCTGTCTTTCCGCCTTCAAGGAACAGATTTCATTAAGGAAAAATATATATCTTTGATATTATACAGTAGTTGTCGGAAGACGCCCTCCCCCCCGAAAAAAATTGCACTTTTGCAATTTTTGAAAAGTCTGGGATTTTAACGAACATGAGACCTGTACTTTTTTCTTGATTTTTTTTTATCTTCAGCGTTACCCAAACACAAAGTTTAACCAAAACATTTGTTGCCATTTTTGGGAAAATTTTGAAACTGTTTTAATCCTCAAAAATTGGCAAATTAAAACTTTTTCTCAAAACCGCCAAAACCACTTAGATCAGATTCTCCAAAATTGATATTCCCCAATTCATATGAAGGAACTTCACGCCTTGCTAGTTTGAAACACATTTTGATTTTGTTGAAGCCTCAACATTTTCAAAATGTTCTAAAAAAATTCTCCATATTGTATGATTAACTTGATCCTCGGGCAATGTAAAGAACTCTTAAAGAAATGACGCGGTTCTTCTTTTCGTTAAAATACCTGATTTTTTGAAAATGACAAAAAATCAAATTTTTTTGGCAGCCTCCAACTACAATAATAAAGATATAACTTTTTCCTTCATGAAATCCGTTGATTAAAAATAGATTTTTATTTAAGGTCGTGTTCAATTTATCAAAAATGAGTCGATTTTGCGAAATTTTTCGCGAAAAAAATGTCTTGTTCCCTTTTAATTAGTCCAATTCAATTAGTGGCCCGATTCAATTAGTTTTCGCTCCTAATGTTCTACGACTTGTGTTGAGATTAACAAGCGATGACCGAGATGTGTTAACATTGTCAGCAACTGTGGAATAATATTGCGTAAACGTTATTAAATGCGTGAAAGTATGTGCTATTGCAGGAACACTAATTTGTATTTTAAATAATTATTTTCGTTTACATATAATATGTATTTTCCACGCTAGTCTAGTATGAAGAACACCTACATATCTCACAGAATCTGTTTGTGGTAGGAAGGTTGGGTAGGTTGGTAGGTTGGGTTCGAGACAAATTCTCCTCTTCATGGTGAAAGTAATATGACTATTTGCTTTCATTTGCTCTTATTCGTCAAGTATTAAGCAATGTTTGTTGAGATGTGCCTGAAGCAATCTACAAGGCTCCATTGCCCACAGTCTGAAGCTAGAACTGATGTATCGTCCATGTAGCCGTTTCTGTTTCTAAGGTCAATGAAGCTATAATAGTTACAACAATGGACCCAGTATACTTCCTTGGGGGATGCCACATAGGATAGGATATAAAAGAAGATAATCCGTTATTATACTCAATTTGGAAGAACTTTAAATATGATTTCAAGAGAGGATAAGGGTATTCAAATCGTTTCTTCAGCTTGTACAATAACTCTATACCATACTTTCTCGAATGCCTGCGTTATGTCTAAAACGCAGCCGAGCAATATATACTTTCTACCAGACTTTTACTAATGATGTTCATTACCCAGTGTTTGAACTTCTTTAGCAGAAGATTTCTTTCTTCGAATCCAAACTGATGTTCAAGCATCCCGTCTTCTAGTATTGGTTGCAATTTCAGCAGGAGCAATTTTTCAAATGATTTAGAAATAAGTCGCTCAAAATTATCTTACTTTGTTTCTACAGACCACTATCAAAGCGAGTTACAGATTACTTTACTTTCTTAGAAAATTGAGGGATGACTGAATAAAAACTAGTAATTGCTTTATAGAATTCATTGTCGTACGTGTAGATTACAATATTGATTTCCTGGTCTAAAAAGAGCGAATTTAATTCATTTTTTTCATTTAGATACCACGAACGTACATACAGGGACAACAATTAAATTAAAAAAACAATAGATCGAATCATTATTAACAAAACAACTAGATATGAAATTACGAATGGTCTGCTTAACAGTAACTACAGTGTACAAACTCTTACTATTACCAGTAACATCGATACTGACACATTAAATAATACACTCATGTGTGGATTTATTAAAGATAAAACAATTATTTACACACAACATGCTGCATGAATGCTCGGACGCAGTTTATAATGGAGTAGATATATTTTTACTTTCTCTCGCTAAGAGAAAGTGTAATGCTGCGCGAAAAACGGTGAATTTTCGGCAGAAATCTATTACAGGGCTTTGGTAACGAAAAAGTGAATACATCCAGGCGCTAAATTTAGAACAAAAACTCTAACACATGGTGTAGCCACAATCCATGTTCTGTGGGTCCTTGATACCGAAATGTCAGTTAACAGCAAAACGTCTGTCTCTGTCCGTCTGTGAACAACGCTAGGGGCTAAACCATTCAGCCAATTTTCTCCAAAATTAATATTCTCAGATCGATCTAGCTGATGTCACAGCACATTGTATTTGAAATCGATATTTTAATTGGGGGGGGGGGAGGTACTTTAAATAAAGTACATTTTCAAAATTTTCAAAAAAATGGCGCCATCGAGTTCGATTAAATTTTGTTGTTGGATAGCCTAAAGAACGTAATCAGTGTAAATCCTGATTTTTCGAAAATTGAAAAAATAAATTTTTCGGTAATTCCTACAACTAACATATTGAAGATAGTTTTTTTTTCATTAATGGAATCTGTTCCCTTAAGAAAGATTTCGAAAGTAGGTCGAGTATTATTTTTCAAAAATTTGAAAATTGTTCGCGTGCTTTTGCGTGAAATAGAGACACTTTTAAATTTGTTTAAACTTTTTATTTAAAAAACGGGTCTATCATTTTTGATGAAATTGTGTTGATGGATATAATGAAGGATGTTCAAGAGAATGGCGCAGTACTCAGGTGTGTCGTAAACCCTGATGTTTCGAAAATTAAAAACATTCAACATTTTTCCGGCGTACATCTACAATTATGAAGATAATTTTTTTAGTGAAACGTGTTCGTCAAAAACAGATTTTAAAATAAGGTCACGTTGAACTTTTCGAAACTATGAGTATTTGTCAGGTATGTCATTGTTGGTTGTTGTTACTGTCATAACGCCGCACAGATAATGCGATAATGACTGCTGCTTTCGAATGAAAACGAATACTTTAATATCTTGGTGAAATATTATTATACCAGAGTATTTAATAATTACCATTATATATTTTTTGATCGATTTGTTTCCCAACGCTATCAATATCGTATTAGTTATTAACTTTTAAATATTTTATTTTCTTGAATTTTGCTTTTTTTTCGCACCAAATGTTCTACGATTTCAAACGAGTTTTACAAACAATCATACAGAAAGAAATTGTGGCTTAAATAATATTACATAACCATCACTAATGGCGAGAAAGTACATGCTGTTTTAGCACGTTTTCAAAGCGTCCGTATCACGCGTTGCAGTTGCTAAAATCTACCATCTCTCAGCATAATCTATCTTCTGTCATAATACGTTCTGTATTAATCCTTAATAGATTGGAGAAACGGCGAGAATCACACTAACCAGTTTAACACACTGAATGAAGAACTTGTACATATTATCTCTGGTAAATTCCATTAGCGACAAAGCAACAGATATATCCCTGAATTATTGATTAGTATAGATTACTGAAAGTTCGGTACGATTTTTTCCTTCTCAATAAATGTATGTTTCGAGAGTAGCTATCAAAATCTCATCAGCTAACACATCCATACTCTGCGAGCTTATCTGGTAAAATAATAGCGCTGCTTTTTACAGCAAGACTAAATCGGACTTGTATTTTCGTTAATAAACAATCACACACTTCTTGTGCTTCTCTTTTCTTGCCCCCTTTCCACTTTTCTTCAATGCTTCCCCAATCCCCTGGCGTAATATTTATGTTACTTATGATTTTACGAATTTCCAACTCACATGCTTTACATGTGTCTGAACTGATGAGTACACAATTACGCCTGTGAAGTTGGCTGAATAAAATATCAACACATGGCATGATTTTATGAAAAATCGACAAAGTTCCCTAGATAGGTCTCTTTGATACATTACTCCATTTTATAGTCGAGAAAGTAATCACAGATCTTGAATGAAAGCTCCTTTTAGTACAAAATGATCTTGGTAAAAGTTTTGGACTATTTCCTTTAAAGCGGGCGTTCTTCGTGTGGTATTGGAAAAGAAAAAGCCGAGTCCTTGAAGGTAAGCAAAAACAACATTGTAACATTTTACAGTGTTGGGGAAAGCCAGCAACCCAGACGAAGACCTTTACTGACTGTGAATGGAACCGAGAGCCTGCTGTATATCTTAATCTGAGAAGTGTTGTTCTTATATATGTGTGTGGTTCCAATTAAGTTTTCACTGATTTTAAGTCCATCCATTTCTTCCCATACTCTAGCAACCGTACATTGTTATACGCCTTCTGAAGATCAATGAAACCCAATGAACTTCCCTACCTCTCCTTGTTCTCTTTTCTATAAGTTGTTTTAATGTAAATATATTGTCTATGACGGATCTACCGGCAGTAAAACCACATTGCTCCTCTCCTAGTTTTCCTTTTATCTCTTCTTCTATTTTATTATTATTTTGCTATACAGTCTGCCTATAGATCCAATAACTGCTATTCTTCTGTAGTTTGTTTCATTGTCTCTAGATCCTTTCTTGTAGATCGGTGTTAGGTAAGACGTTCGCCGCTCCTGAGGAGGAGCCTCTCCATTCATGCACCTTAAAACATGTGTTTGAGCATTTGTGCAGTTTATAGGGACCCTATTTCAGTACTTTTGCCGGTATATCTCCCGGACCTGGTGACTAATTGGATTTGAACTACACTAAATTTAATCAATATGTATAACATTAAACATATTTAGCACACTTTTACTTCTGTTTTATAATGGCTTGCACTCCGTGTTGTCCACGAAAAATACCTGGATTACTGGATGACATGACTCATGACTGCGTAATGCTAGCCCAAATGAATGGCAAAATCTAATACAATTACTTATAATGTCAAAAACGTACATATTCTCAGCTATTTTCTGGTTGTGTATTTCTATTGCTCTTCAGTACTCATCGTCTATATGCTGGGCTGTCTTTACATTTCTGAACATTGCCAGGCCGTGTTACTCGCATGCAGGTTTTGATCTAATGCGTTTGATTTCAATCTTACACGTAACGAAAATGGATGCTCTAGCAACGAATTTACTGGATTCATTTTTTGCAATATTTCGGTCTTAAATTATTCACAAAAGATCAATTAATGCAGTGGGGGCTTGTAGGGTAATGCTCGTGTGCCCTGGCACCACCAACAAAAAAAGAAAATAATTTTTTCACCACAAAAGAGGGTATAAAATAGCGTTTCTTCAAAATAGTTTTCTTTATAGTAATTCATTTGAACGAGCACGTAAGTCATTCGATGCTGTATCAATTCTCTCTTTAAACGCACAGGATATGGTGCTATCTGTCGGTCTCCTCCTGAACACCTACGAAGTCGCTCCGTCTCTGCCCTTTTAACTCCGCAATCCAGAACGCTGCATTGGTTTGCATGCACCTCTTATGGGTGAGACGGAGTTGAAGTGGCACAGTAGTTCACGTACTGCTCCACAGAGTACGCTCGTAGCACCATCTTCATCGAGAAGACAATCTCTCGCTCAGGATGACCCCGATGCCCTGGGATTTCGCACATGGAGAGGCGGTGTACCTATTGGGCGTAAGGGGAACTCAGGAAGCTGACCTCTTGAGATTACAGTGGGCGCTCACGCTTTCAGACAAGTATTTTTATTTACTCTTGTCCCTCCATCTGTCTGCTCGCATGTTTTGTCTGTCCGTCCGTCCGTCAGACGGTCGTTCCGCCCGGCAAGCAGACAGGTGGAACGACTGTCGGACGGACGTTCAGGACAAAAATTAGCTGTTTTACCGCACACAATTACAATACTTTCCCTTACGTTAATAAGAGCAAAAAAGTAAAAAAAAAAAAAAATACTACTTAGTATTGTAATTCTGCAATGTATATTTTTTTCAATTTTCGAAAATACACTAAGTTCACAGATAATTGGACCTGTATTATTTTTATAATTGCACTTTGCTATATTCGAGAAAATATAAGAAAAATATTTGGAGCCATTTCGAAGAAAATAATTTTTGCCCTATTGCCTATATTTTACAGAAAATTACGCATATTTTAGAAAAATTACACATAATCTTATTCTAAAAGCTGGTTTTGAAGAACAGAATCATTTAGAAAAATATCTCTTGAATATCGTAGTTGTGGCAAGACGTTGAAAAACTTTTGAACTTCAATTTTCGAAACTACAGCGAGTTCAACGAAAATTCGAACTGCGTAATTTTTTAAGCATCTTTTGCTTAGTTTTTAGTCCAAAAATAATTTCTCAGTCGAAAAATTGCCGTTTTCCCCGCATCATTACGATACTTTTTATTACCTACCTAAGTAGTATGCGAGAAAGTAAAAGCGAAGCAGAAATGAAATTCAAAATTATTGGCCAATTTCTCAGTCTCTTGTCAGTTTACTCAACAGTATTAGAGTCGTTTCTATATACGAATAGAATCTTTTCTGAAGGAAGAAAAAAATGAAGTGTTTTCAGACTCAACAGGGATATAGAAAATCAAGATCTACAGAAACGTCAATTTTTTTCTTCCCTTAAATATGTTGCTTTATCTATGGATCAAAATGTTGCATCTACTGGAATACTTTCAAATCTTTCGCATTATTTACTATAATGTTTTGCGTTGGAAAAATTACCTTTATTTGGAATTCGGGTGGTGCCTTAGATTGAATATCCTCGAACCTTAAACATCGAGCTTTCAGAGTGGAAATATAGTATTGGCATGGAAGAATATTCTTTACTCACCTTTCCAAATCTCTAACAATTGAGCATGGGGTCCAACACCGATTCTATTCTTTTATACGGTCACGAAGCAAACAAACTGAATGCACTTGTGCATTTCAAACTAGAAATCGGGCGCGCCATTGAAAATGAACAACATGCAATTGGCTGATGTTAAGATAACACAATTTCTGGATCTTTGAATTAAATCAAACCAAATTATGGAATATCGAAATGAAGGGACCGTTCTGGGATGCCTCCAATTGATATAGTAAGCAATAACGTTTTTCCAATTCTTTTACATTTGAGAAATTTTGCAAAATCTCAACTGACTTTTATCTACAAATTTTATCAGACAGTACTGCATTTCCTGTTTGCTATTTAATGCTGTATTGCCCTTTTTCCTTGCAAGTTTTTGCTTCAAACTCACTGTGCGGTATTAATACCGGCGTCGTTAGCTGCATTCCTTACCTACGCTCCGTGAAGTCACGAAGGTTAAGCGAATTCGAGTCATCGCCGACTCCTGGCTGGGTGACCGTCCAGGAATCCGGGATTTACGATTTTAAGCCCCTGACCGAAAGCATAAAACGCAATGACGGCTGACGATGATTGACGACATTAAAAAATATTTCAAGTAGGATTACTCAAGTGCTCAATACCATAGAAGAGCTTAGAGACGAGTTGGGAAGGCAAAAAACAAAACAGACATCCATCGTCACACATTTTCTTCACTTTGATAATGAGAATGTCTCACAAGCCATTTATTGATTGGTGATATGTACATGAAATGTATAGTATAACCATCAGGGGGCACTTATCTCCTTAAGGCTGTTTAAAGAGTTGACTGTTTGGATGCTCAAGTGGTTAAAGCAATTGGGCATACACCGACAGATCTGTGTTAGATTCCTGGCTGGCACAGTCAATTCTCTGAACAGTCAAAACATCATTTATAACAATAGGAAAATTAACCAGATGATAATACTTTAACATAATTTTATCTTATATGTGAGATAGTAAGAATTAAATATTTTTGTTAGTCAATTAGGTTAGTATTTTCTTTCTTTAGTCTTGAATTTGGCAAGTATTATAAAAGGTTGAGGCATGTCTCAATATCATGCTCTTATGATGAGAAACACAAGAATATCTTATTGAAGACCAAATTGGTACTAATTATAACTAAATGTTTAAAATCTTAAGGTTTTATCATTATATATTATTTTACCAATTGAAAAGGTATTTTAGGGCAAAAGTGCTTTCTCACCATCATACTTTCAACCCCAAACTGAAGTAAATCTTTTAAAAAACCTCAAATATATCAAAGTAATTTAAAGGAACAAAGCGCATGTTTCGTTCCACTACTTTGACAATAATAAATTATTATCACTGATATCCTAATACTAATGTTAAACTTTCATAAAGAAATTGTCTTGCAGAACACATCCTTATTATGCTTATTGTTGGAAAACAATTATGTTGCTGTAAAGATTAAGAAACAAATTGAATAGTTTTCCTAATTTAGATTGTCAGGTTTAAAAGCTGAGGGAAAACACTAGTGTGCATTCATCAATTAATTCAATTTTACATCATAATCTGCCACAACACACAGCTTTAGCACCAAGAGAAGTTTAAACGACAGCACTTCAATTTGGAAAGGCTACCCTCCACTTGTCTCAACCCAAGCTAGGATTAGTGGGAGTGTGTTTGTCCAATAATCTTTTAGTCCCTTTATTTCTCTATTTTATGGCATTTTCTCCCCCTTCTTACTTCCAAATTTTCCTCTTCTTCATTATACAGCATATATTAAAAAAAACTATACCTATAGTTATTTTATTCCTTTCAGTTGCTTAAATCCAGATACTGCAACTTACTATTTACCTTTTCTCATGTATTACTTCATATCTCACAAGGGCATGTTTCCATTAATTTTGCACTTTAATCTTCACATCACAGATTTTAAATTCAATCATTATAAATACTTACCTGAAACAGAGCTATGATGTACCAATTCAGCATGTTCAGGGGATAAAGTTGGCACAGTTGATGCTGGAGAAGGAACAGTAGGCATGGGCTTCGGCACACATTCACTGGTATTATTCCTATTCCTCAAGTAACCCTCCTTGCAATCACAAATACCGCTATTAGCGGGATGTGTGTTTGCAACACACCTCTCATTTTCCCGACACATTGTACTGATGAGGTCATTTGGGTTACATTTTCTACCTGAAATGAAAAGAGAAAATAATATTTCTATCTCTTTTATATTAGATTTATTCAATGAACGTCAGTTGGTAAATATTTCCTAAAAAAATTTTAATGGAAGAGTTAACAAAATATATTGATCAAATGAATGAATCTTATTTGAAATTAACTCATTTGTCACTTCTTCTTGTTACTAATAAACATGGCAATGCATTTTTATACAATTGCAACAACACCTAAAACTAACTTTTTATTGTAAACTATTTAAATCATCATACTGTAAATACACTTTTAAAGACAATCAGAATGGGAACATATCCAAATACAATTCAGCAGAAATTGAAATTAATATTTCACAATAATTATTTATTTTTTTAGTATGTTTTAAAAACAATGTTGAATTATTTTTTCTTCCATTTTCAGATGTGAGATAGGCAAATATTCGATAATATATTACAAATATTACTTAACATGCAATACAAGCATGATACAAAGATGTGAAGTTCACCAAATATTACTAATGTATTCATTCCTTTTAACTTAATGAAAACCAACACAACACTAACAACCAGTTTTGATTCTCACTAAGTGAAAAGAAATGAAATACATTGGTAATATTAGATGAGCTTTGTCTTTGTACCGTACATTTACTGTATGTTAAGTAATATTTGTTACACATCTTTATTATCAGTGATGACCATGTGATCTTTATTATGTCTCATAGTTTAAAACCTGAAGATGTGAGAAAAATAACACCAGAAATATTGTTTTCAAAAAACACAGTAAATAAATAAACAATGTGAATTAAAGTTTGGATGTGGGAGTCCGAAGTCTTCAGGATTTATCAACTGCCATGGACATTCAGCAAGTAGCTGCAATGTCAGTTAAGCTACTATTGCTAAAAGTGATGATAATTCTTCTGAATTTTATTTTGAGGTTTTCCCATTTTGGTTGACTTAAAAAATGAACTTACAATGTTAATTTATTAGAAGATAATAGTTTAAAGAAAAGATGAAGGAAAAAAATTAACTTTATATGAATGTCTGTACTTTATTCACATTATTGCAACGCGTTTCAAAATTTTCACAGCAATTGTGAACAATCATATTTTAAATAATTTCAATTTCAAATTGTTATTAGAATAACCTGAGAGATAAGAATTTAATAATAATAATAATAATAATAATAATAATAACAATACAATAATAGGGGTAAGAGTTAGAGGTGAAGATACAGAACCCTGAACTCTCACATCCTGGCATATCAAATCCACAAAAGTATTTGCTTAAAAGTTTATCAGAAAATAATCATGAATTCACTAAGTACTCTTCTGGTAAATCCAACTTTTTCACTAACAAAAATTTCAGCACTAATAAGTTCATTTTCATATTTTTCCAAAGCACTTATTCATTTATCAAATGTGAACTTCACAATAGAAGGCATCAATACAAATAATTACATCTAGTGCTAAAATCTAGATATCCAGTTTAATTTTTAAAATTATATAAATTCTAGTATCTTGGATAATACATACAAAGTTTAACAATGAAACATTTACAATCAAATAAATGATGTTTACGGTTTATTTCTTAGTACACTAATATCCACAAAATTATTTACTTTCTTTGATTTAGTTACTATTACAGTTAGTAAGAACATGATCATTAATGATATTTGAACTATTAAATAATAGCTCATTTTAATATGGGCTTTTTTAAATGATAATCTCGTGAAGATAATACTCTTGATCTTTAACAATACAATCTACTAAGTGTCGCTACAACGCCGAATTCAGATATGAAAGTCACAATGATTAACAACTATTCAGAAGTAATAAAATGAATCAACATACCTTCAGATGCTAACACTATTGTCAGATAAAATGGGGCAATAATGAAAAGTATCAAACTTGTACGAAGTTTCATTGTCATATTCACCACAAAAACAAGTGTCAAAATAACCAACTAGTGAATGGCCAGACAGAGAACGAAGCTAACAACACAGCGCTGTGCGCCTCCAAACACAACTATCTCCTTAATTCACTTCGTCCAATGATGATGCTTCATCCCAATTGAGCCATTGACATATTCTATATGTCAAACTGCGCTAGTCGCATAAACAATGAAAACTTCGAAGTTACACGAACTGTCAACAGCTTACTGCACGCTGTCCAAAAACATGTAAACAACAGACACAAACACTCAGTTACACCTACAACGCACGCCCCTTACAGCTTTATTTTTAACCACCCAGTTACGATGTTGCTAATGAGATTAAGGAAACTGTCAAATCAAGATAAATTAACAGTAATATTTTTAAAAGATGATATAGAAAATTAATGATGAAAAGCTGTAAATCTATGAACGGAAAATTATATTCTGTTCCTCCGTATTCGAGCAGGGCGTATTATCCAAATTTTCAGTATAAAACAAACAAGCAAGAACGCCGCAGCTTAAGTATAGTGCCAACACAATAGAAGCGCTAGTATCGTGTATTTGTCAAAGAATACAAAATCTCAAATAGTATTTTATAATGGCAATGAGCAATAATGGCAATATTTATTTTTCAATGGCAATGAGTAATAATCATTTTTTTTCGAGTTACGGAAATCAATGATTGAGACAACTCATTTCTTCATATTCAATCTTACATCTTTATTATAATTATATTTTCATACAATATGACGTTTCAAGATTTCATATTTTCCCATTCTCGGATAACATTACTATAATAAGACAAAATTGCAAGGTTATGATTAGAGCCAGGAAGTTTGCTAAAATTGCCTTTCTATTACTGCTATGATTTTAGGAATTTTAACTATAAGAATCACTTAATCTGGGTTTGTTATTGTAGGTTTGTCATACTAGTTGGCCAAATGATGTTCGCCACTTGACCAATGTTTTATACCATTGATAATTCTTTTATTACAATTTTATATATTTATGATGTGGTTTCAACAAACCTGGACAATAGATTTTTGAAAAATACCCCAAATAGGGTCGAAATGTCCAAAAATAAATAAAATACTAAAAATATTACGGTTTGCTTTATTAATATAAAAAAATATTAAAATTAAATAAAACGAAGTTTAACAAGTCTGGTGCTTGCTTTTATTTCCAGTGAACACACGCGTGTGTATTAGTTCTGCATTGAGACAATTTGAGCCAGAAAAAGTTTTCGTACAATTAAAAAATGAACTAGTTTTCGGAAATACGGTGATCGCACTCCGCATGCACTTATGCTGTGCGGAGATCGCACTCCGCAACAAGCACGTCTGTGGACTTGTTTTACACTATTAATTTCATGATCATAGTTATTGCTATTGCTGCTACTAGTGGTAATAACGAAATAAAATTATTGTGCTTAGGAAATTTTGTGATTATATTGCGTGTATACATGTCCTAACATTTATTTTTGTTGTTGGTGACATTAAGATGCTTCAGGGGCAGCTTCAAACTAGCCTTTGAATTCTTGGAGGCGTTGTTGGGGGAGTCAGCGTTTTTATGTTCAAAAAAATGTATCGATGTACTGAATAATTTGGAATGAGAATATAAACTGAAAAGTATAAACGAATGTCTTGTTTCATCATTATATGATAAGTATAAAGGAGAATATACATACCAATTTGGTAGCAGAGCTTGGTTGATTTAAATGAAATAAAGAAGAAACCATGGCAGGAATAATGTCCACAACATTTGGTAAAACTGCAGCTTTCTCGAATTCCAACTATGACATATTGCCTTGTAATTCATAATTCAAGGCTTGCCAACCCTTGTCTTACCACGAGATACAGCTGAATATTAATATTATATATATATATATATTATATATATATATTATATATATATATTATATAATATATATATATATATATATATATATATATATATATATATATATATTTTAGGGTTGAGGAGAAAATGCCAGCCAGACTACGGGACTCTCCAGATTTAGAAGAAATTTGTAAACGCAGTGAAATAGTGCAGAAATATGCGAGAAGAAGTATGCGAACGAGGAGAAGCTGGACCTAATTCTGGTGTATGGTGAATATGGCAGAAATGCAAAGAAAAGTGCATTACTGTATGCTGAAAGATATCCAGATCGACGGCCTTCGCACATGACTATAGTGAGAATCTGTAAAAGCCTTGTGCAGAGTGGCGAGTGAAACGCAAAGACTCGTTTGCGGAGCAGAAGGGCAACGAATGAGGAAGCACAGGCCGTTCTTGCAGGCGTTCACAACAATCCCCATATCAGCACTCGAGACATTACCTGAGATTCCGACTTTAGTCGTTCGAGTGCCCTCCGCATTCGTCGTTCGAGTGCACCTTGAAGAGTAACACGTTTCACCCCTACCACATTTCGTTGCACCAGAAGCTTTATGATGGTGATTACCAGAAACGTGTTCAGTTTTGTCGTTTTGCTCTGGAACACGTGAGAAATGATGAGGACTTTTTTAAGAAGATTATGTTTACCGATGAGGCAACATTTACGAATCATGGTCAGGTGAATCTACGCAACATGCACTACTGGGCAGTGGAAAATCCTTTCTGGCTTCGAGAAGTTGAGAACCAAAAACTGTGGAGTATTAATGTTTGGTGCGGTATTCTTAACGACACCATCATATTGCATGGATGGACATTTGACAGGCAAAAATTTGCATGATTTCTTCGTGCCGCTGCTTCTGGAGGCAATTTCCCTGGATATGAGAAATTGTATGTGGATGCAACATGACGGATGTCCAGCCCACAATGCGCTTGTGGCTAGGCAAGTGCTGAATGAGAAGTTCCCCGGCCGATGGATTGGGCGCGGTGCAGAAGTAAACTGGCCGGCAAGGTCACCTGATCTTACGCCCCTGGACTATTTTCTATGGGGAACGATAAAGAACGAAGTTTACTCACAAGTACCAACAACATCTGAAGATCTGAGGCGCCGCAATACCGTATCTTGTCATGCCATTTCACGTGGAACTCTGAATTCTGTTCGAAGCTCTCTTTAAAAGCGTCTTCAAATGTGTATATCCGTTAATGGTGCACATATTGAGTACATGTTATAAATCGAGCTATATCTAGAATTGTTAACTTACCTTTTGTTTATGTATTTTAAAGTATTTTTCTTACTTTTATTTACACGATATTTTTGTACCGGCTGATGTTTTCAGTCTTTCAAACAGTAAACGTTTTGTTTCTGACAGCACACGCACTTATTAATTCAGAACATGTTCACTCTCCAATCTTCCCTTGCTTTCTGGACGGTTAATAATTCAAATATTTTCTCAAATCTTGTAGTATTTTATTAATTAAAAAAATAGTACCTTGTGGCGTACAGATTTGCTCAGAACATGGCTATGGGTGAATACATTGTCTCCAGGACTGAGAAGGTGTAGTCTTAAAGAAAAAATCGTGGGTTTCCGAGAGCAATGCATCACAACATTGCATCACTATATTTACCGCAGGGTCGACGCAACGGAAGGGAATGGCCCCGCCGCATATCATCCGGAATTTCTCATTCAGATTACGGAAACCTGCAGTCGGCGTGCGTCTTTAAAATTCTTTCTCGAAAATTTTGTTGTGTAACATACGGCGAAATGAATATTTATGAACTTGTCTCTTCACGCTTGTTATGATCTAAAAAATCTATAGGGTTCCATTTAAAAATCGAAGTTGGGTTAATATCTCTGCAATAAAAATGCAATAGAATAATATTATGCATGACCATACGTGCCCCTTGCATATGGTAGTTTTAGTGAAAAGCGCATCTCAGTATCTGCAACGGTTCAGGAGAAAATTGAAGGGAACATCTTAGGTGGGCCACACAGTCTATATTTAACGACACTTTTACCGCTGGCGCCATCTCTCGCAACCCATCTTCCAGAACTTGCGGTCGACACAATCCTTGTCTTGCAGACCTCGAGCTTTCATAGCTTTGCATACTCCATCTTGCCATGATCTTGGTGGTCTTTCCCGTTTTCTGCGTTCTGAAGGGCTCAACTTCCAAACTTTGTTTGCCATCTGGTATCTTCCACCGGTTGAAGGTGATCATACCGCATTAATTGTTTCGTTTCAATTGTGCATATGATGTTATTTTCAACCTCCATTATTTTACGGATGGTATCATTTCAAACACATTCCATTCCGTATATGCCACAACCTCTTCTCCAAAAATTCAAGTCAAGAGCTAACAGTCTTTCTTTGTCTCTTTTATTTTGTTCCCATGTTTCAGAGCCGTATGTACATCTACACTCAACGAGGGTTTTATACATTGTTCTTTAGGTTTTCCTCGTAATTTTGTCCTTTCATAGCACAGAATTTAAATGTCGTATTGCTCTCTTGCCTAGACTAATTTTATTTACTCTGTCATCTTTGCTTTTACCAGTCTCAGTGTCACTCCCAGATTTTTAATATGTTTCCAATGGTGCACTTTCACTATTCCTAAATCTGTCATTTACATTTTCATCGTCTGTTACCAGATATTCTGATTTATTAGTATTAATTTTCATTCCCCATTTTTGGTATTTTTGTTCAAGATGTCTGACCATGTAACTGGGGCGTCTTCATCAGAAACTTCAACAACTTTGTCAGCCGCAAATAGCTGTGTACACAAGGTTTCATTTTCAATTGGTATACCCATTCCTCTGCATTCACGTTTCCATTGCAGTAGAACCTCTTCACGATATATGTTGAATAATAGTGGGGCCATTGAGCACCCTTGTTTTAAGCCCTTCGTAACGTGGAATCTTTGGGATAACCTTTTTCCAATTTTCGCCATACTCTTGCAACCAGTATACATATTTTGGACAGCCTTAATATAAGTCTTACTTACACCTTGTTTATTGATAGCCACAACTTGGGTAATGGCACAGCCTTCTTTAAGTCAATGAAAGTTAAATGAACTCTCCTTCCTCGTTGTTTGTTTCTCTTAACGTAAATATGCACGATACAATGCACGATATTCCAGCTCGAAGTCCATGCCGCTCTTCTGATATTTGCACTTGCCTGTCATTTCTTTCCTTTAGTACTCTACCATATAATATTGTGGCGTCTTTGCTGGGGCAATAACTCACAGATGTGAACGGTTTGTAATTTATTGAGTATTTATTTTAAATATGCTCCAACATCTGAATACTATTTACAGTAATTACAATAAACAATATTGACCCGTTACTAGAAGGAATGTTCGTGGTCACCACTACCGCTGGCCTGATAATTTGATATCTTGTTCGGGTGTCATGCACCAGTTGCCCTACGTGCGCATACAAGCGGGTATGCCGCAACTCCCGTCTCGACGTAGTATGCCGGCTACATTTCCCTGCCTCCGTAGCGTATGCATTGAAATGCCGCGCCGCGCACAACCCACACGACTTCCTACCGACGCACCCAAGAATCAGAAGGAGTTTAGGTCCGGGGTCCGCTTATATTACTTTCTTGGCCGGCTGACGGAACTGCGTCATCTCGCTGTTTCCGCTGACGCGTTTCCACAGCCAGCATGTCTACGGGGTTCACAAGTTTGCTTCAAGTGGTAGAAGGGGTTCACAAGTGGCCACCCACGACACGGCACCCCTTCCTTTCCGCTCCCTGGGTTTGTCATTGTTCAGCCCGGCGCCCTTTCCCGCCAGCGCTGCCCGCTGTCGCAACTTCCTCGTGCATTTCATGTGCATGAAATTCACGTGGAAAATATTTTGTTACGTTTGTACAAGGTGATTAATATGACGCTACAAAATGGCTACTGAACAGATAACACTTATGCCCATATAGTTCTGACGGTCCAGTCTATTTCCCATTCTATAGATAGAGGTTATGGTTGCCAATTTCCATTCTTCAGGTACTATCTCATTTCCATGCATTTTTTAAATTACTAAGTAAGTACTTCAATCACTATCCACGGACCTTTTTTGATCAATTCTACATTTATGTTCCCCATACCTGGCGGTTTACCGTTTTTCATTTTCATAAGTGCCTGTTGTACTTATATTTCCGTGATTTTTTCAGTACTTTCATCATTTTTCTGTCCTATTGAGTTGTCTGTTTGTTCAATAAATTCTGGTCTGTCTTCTGTTTATAAATTTTTATAATATGTGCTCCATTCATTCATATCTATGAGACTAAGACCCGCTGTGTCTTTATTATTCTTCATTTCTTTAAGAATTTTTCTGGCTTTGTTAGCTCGCGTGTTTCCTTCACAATTATTAATTTCTTGACAGTTATGTTGTCACATTTCATTTTTTGTTTTGTTAACTAACTTTTGAGTTTCTTTTCTTTTCTTACACTATTCATTTCTGTCCTATGGAGTATGCGTTACAAGCCACTTTGTGTATAAAGTCTTCTGTTCTTCAACTAATTTTTGGTAATTTTCATTCCACTACAGTTCTGTTTTCCTTTGTGTACTAGTCTTAGGAATTTCCCCGATAGCTTCACTAGCTTCTTGGATATATTTTTTTATATCTATGTAGAGTTGATTTGCTGAACTTTTTCGTATTTTACTGATTTTATAAGCTAGTCTAAGTTTGTACAAAAGCTTTATGGAGTCATTTCGAAGCTTCCTTACATCATACCTTACATCGTCTATCTTGTATTGATTTTTATTCCCATTTTCAATATCTCCTGTAGTCAATTCTATGGATTTTATAAAAGGGAAAATATCTTTGAGATCAATTGATGGTGGTCTGATCCGCATTCTGGTCCTCTTATCACTCATACATCTTGAACTTTTATCAGAGCTTTCTGTATTACTATTATATAATCAATCACTGATTTTAACTTTCTTGTTGGTTGTGACAACGTATACCTATGTATATCTTTGTGAGCGTACCAGCTGTTTGTTATTTTTAAAGAATTTTATTGACACATTTCTTTCATCATTTTCATTTAGTTTATTTTCTCCAAATCTTCCAACCATTGGATCATTTACTGCTTTTCATGTTCCTCCATTTAAGTCTCTCAATAAAATAATTTCTTTGCGCTCACTGATTTTTTCCAGTACGTCTGTCAACTCTTTATAGAACATGTCTTTCTTTCTTGTCAACAGGTGCGTCATCATTAGGAGCGTAAATTGCTATTATTACAACTGCGTGATTTTTAATATTCATTTGTTCCTGGAGTATACGATCACTGAGACATTCCCAAGATTTTATTAAGTTCTTATATGTCTTCTTTATTGCTATGAACACTCCACTCCTTGCCCTTTCGTCCTTGTTTACTTCGCTGTAAATATTTACATACTCTCCTTTTTCTTCTGATCCCTTTCCTTTTCTCTTTGTAATAATAATAATAATAATAATAATAATAATAATAATAATAATAATAAATTTAAAAAAACGCTAAGTTAGCAATATGTGAAAAACTACATTTTCGCTCTCGAATTGTAGACAACTTATTTGCAGCGGTAAATGAACTGCGGATATTATTTTTTTGTACTGCTAGCAAAATAGTAACACACCTCTAACTCTAATCCTACAATTTTTAGGAAAAGGAGAGCTCAACAAAATATGTGCAAAATGACGCTAATTTATACCCAGAAGCAAAACAAGGGGCCATCTCAGCATTTGCTCATTGGATCAGGGAAACTAAACAACACCCTAATCGAGATGGGGATCATTGACTCCGGAAGCTGAAGTACATTACTTGTTAAAAGCATATTCCATTTTTTATTCAATATCTTCTAAAAATTATACAATATAAATTTAAATTAATGCATTATGTATAATTGTTAAAATCATATTATTTTTCTTTTTGATGGTCAGTATAGTGTCCAATTGAACAAAAACAGTTATGCAGCGGGAACTATTTTTTTAATCTTAAATAAGTTAAAAATTTAATTCTTTCATATCATTTGGCAATGTGTTATAAAGTAATGCACATGTGTTATACGTGGATTTCTTATAGTGTGCTGTTGTTACTGATACTTTGTACGACGAGATATATTGTAATACATTGAGAAATACATTGAACTACGGATGGAAATGTTGAAGAAAAAGGACGAGTAAATTAGTAGCAAAATGGAATTGAACGGATATTTTATTAAATTTGTTTATTTATACTTGTCGGTGAGGAATAATTTCTTTTTTACATTCTTTTGACTTGCTCATCATACTACGTACTTATGTAGTAAACAATTATTACATACTTATGTGGCTGAGTATTGTAATTTTGCAACAAGGATCTGTGAGTTTTCGACAGAAAACTCGTTTTGTGGGGCCTTGATATAAAAGAAGGGGTAAAATATTTTTTCTGTAAGTAGTGAATTACTTCTTCTAACATGTGTCGTTAGAATCCAGTCAGTCCTTGATACCGATAAATAAGTTTATAAAACTTCTCTCTTCCGGTCCGTCAAAAATAGGGCCTAAACCGTTGTCTCCAAAAATCTCCGTCTAAAAGATTGTCTCCAAAAATGATATAGTTCCACTGATCTGGGCTAACTCGTTACCCTGCGAGTTTAAAACGGATATTCTGATTTTCGAGGGTATTTTACATTAAATCTTAACATTAGCAAAATTTTCTCAAAAATTGCTCAAAATATTTCAATAATTTTTTCTTTTGATATAACAATAAATATCTTTATTCTTCATTTTTTACGTTAACGGGTTATATGGAAATTCTCGTTAAGTGACGACACCACCTTTGTGCAAATCTGTGCTAATGGATGTCAGTGTTTTCAAAAACACTATTAATCCAAGGTAGAAGGTGGCTCGAGGTGCTGGGATACATAATTTAGAATCGATTTTATGTAAACTCATAAAGAAAAATAATACAACATCGACACAATCCAAAACTCGGTGAAATTCTTGTAATAAGGCCTTGTGATTAATTCACCTCTAACTGGCCGATCCAAAACTTAACTTCCGCGGAGAAAACCTTATTGATTTATATTTCAGGAATGGTAAAGAGAAAGTAATGAAGAAAATGAGGATCCACTTTTAAAAGTTTTTATTATTTTTTTGTACAAAAATTTCAATATATCAAAACTCTTTTATTAATTATTTTCAGGAACTAGAAAATACACATTAGTCCGGAACTTAAGATGCGTTACAGATTTCGAAGGAAGTCAAAATTACTTAATAGTTTTGTATAATTACTTTGGAAACATATGAATTACCACATTCTTGAGCATATGAGATTTACTTAATGACATTTTATTGATTATAATACACTCTGATGCTATTTGTATTGTTTTAAAATATTTAAATGAAAGAGCAATTCATAACAACGAAAATTTTTTAAAAAATATTTTATCTTCTTTAACAGATAACACACGAAAAATATTCTTAGCTGCACATCACATGTTATCTTTAATATCTAAAACGAATAATCTATTTCTTAATGTTGTAAGTGATACGTAGTAAAAATCATTCATGTATGTATCTTTTCATAAAACATTGCTCTTCAGTACTTATGTTTTGGAAAATCGTCATGACCTAAATTACACTTACCGTACCATTAATCTAGTACTTGATATAACTATGAAGATATCCCATTTTCTCTACACCAAGTAACGCTACTACCATTTGCATTAATGAATGCAGTACGCCAGCGAGTTTTATCCTTTACTGGCTGATCTAATTTTTAAAAAAAATGTACCCAATCTCTCTTCTGTTCATGTGGTCCATTTCCGTCACATAAGAAATCATTTAAGATCATGTGATGGATTGTCACAAGGCCAACGCCGGCAGCGCTGAGTTAGTTGTCTTCCGCCGGCGCCTGCGGTCTGTTCCTGCGGCTGACGCGGCCGCCCGCCGAGTCGCCCGGCCGACTCCAGAAGGTCACGTGGCTGGTGGAGCGATGGCCGGTGCGTTGATTGAACACGCCACACGCTCCGAATGGCGGACAGTACAGGTGCAGGGAGACGGCCCTCTCGCTGTGGCTCGGGTTCTCCACGCGGTGCAGCCCTTGCGAATCTGAAACGAATTTAGCTGGGGTTTGTTACGGGGCTAGAAGACAGCGATCCGATCCGAAACGGGAGTGTCTGTGAGGTAGCCGAATGTCACCTAGAATAAGTCCTAGCAAAAACAGAAACAAAGGACTATGAACATATTTTAATCTTATGTTTATACTCGCGCAATAGAAATGTTATTTTTCGTTTTATGTACTGATAAATAACGTACATTAATTTAGATTTAGATTTATTTAGTAAAAAAAAAACAAAAAAACAACAACAACAAAAAAACAAAAAAAAAATAACAACAACAGTAAAAACTGTATGTGACGTCTGGGGGAGAAGATCATCTGCGCACGTTTTCTTGAGTTCCAGAATCCCTTCCCATAATTTTAACTGTAAATAGTAGAAAGATGAGTAAAAGTTTAACATAAATAAATAATAAAAATATTTTTTTAAAAAGCGAGAGATTAGCAATAAAAAAAATGAAACTAGACATTTTCGTTCCCGAGTTATAGAAAACTTATTTGCATATGTAAACGAATTGCAGGTATGATTTTTCTGCATTGCTAACAAAATAGTTACTCGCCTTTACCTCTACTCCTACCACTACAAGCAAAAGGAGAGTTCAACAAAACTTGCGCATAGTGAAGCTACATTTACGTCCAGAAGCAAAACAAGGGGACATCTCAGCATTTGCTCAAAGGATCAGGGAAACTGGACAAAAACCTAATCGAGATGGGATTTTTAATTGAACTTAAGGAGAGAGGGTACCATGAAATGGGTCAAATGATCGACTTTCGTTTTTTGGCTAAATAAATGGCTCACTTCCCAAATATGTCAACATTTTTTCTTCTAGGACGCCTGGAAGCCTCTTCAATTCTTATTTAAATTTACAAGTCTCATGAGCCATGCACTCTTTTTTGACACTACATACAAGTATGGCTATTGTGCGTAATTTTGAACGCATGTTAGGTTGTTAATGAGTTCTTGAAACATACTCTTGTTCATACGTTGGTAGCATTGGTCTTTTTCGCTGAAAAAGATGATCCAGAAAATGTTGCAGATATAATCGAATAGAGAAGTACCAAGTACAGACTTTTTTAAACGGCGTTTGCCGAAATTAACTTATTTTGAAATTAATGTACCTGTTTTCAGTAACTATTGTTCACAATTTATTAAAATTTAGAGGATAAATTTATTTTAGTAATAGTAACAAATTGACATCTTTATGAAAACCTTCTTCAAAAATAAATAACTATTGAAAAAATATTGTTTGTCCAAAAATGCTGTAAAACTAGGGCAGACGTTATAATTGAAAAAAATTAACCAACTCCAAAAAATGTTAAAATAATAAAAAATTGCAGTATCTGTAAATGTGCGAAATATAAGTTTCTAGTTCACCATATTCTACAAAAAGCACATCAGTAAACGCAAATTTACAGTGGGCGGTAGAACAGAAAAGCAGTTAAAGTATCAATGCTGTGGTAAATCAACCAAGCTGATTGCTAAATATTATCTCTACGACGTCCACAGCGTTTGTGCGCCAGAACAGGAGACACAGGTACAATACTAGATAGGCCAAATCAATACGATCCTAGACATAAAACCAACGCTATACGCGATGATTTTGAGCAAACGAACCTTACTACACTGCTTCGAACAGTCCCTCAAACGACTACGCTACATACGACTCTCTCGCGGACGGAATATAACTTCCATTTAAGACGGACACAATAATCACTACGACCAAGTCTCAGACATTCGAAAACGGTCACTAATCAAATTAACTGTCAACAATTTCGGACGCCAGACAGCGGTCATCCGGCTTGTCCAAACACGACGAATGAAAATTATGTCATTAGGTACAAATCCAGGAACAGTGTTCTGACCTCATTTCGATTAATCAACAAATCAGTCCGAAAAAAAAAAGACTAACCAATGACCATCACGGACGGGTGTTCGGAGTAGTTATGGCAAGGGGTACGTTGATAACTCCGAAACTCAAGCGAAGAGTGCGGACGGAGAGGCAGAAGATTACGGAATGTTTCAGTGAAACAACCTTCGCTCGTTGTTGAAGTGATCGCGGACTGGGAGGTGAAAGGTGGGCAGAAGTTGTTAAGAAAGGCAACATAATATCTGTTATAGGAGACATTACAAAGTGCGCAAACGGAGGAAGCATTTAATGTTTCTGAAAAAAACGAGAACGAGCAGGCTCGGGAGAGCGAATGCGCGAAATGCTTTTACTCGTAATACATTGATCGACCTCTGTTTTTTTGCTCTCAAAATCACTTCACCTTCAAGCGGGTTTGAAGATGCAATATTGTTTGAAAGGCTAGCAAACTGAAGTATACGTACTTAGGACTGGTAACGTACAGATTGCATTACCCTTTCACTTCTCCCATTAAAAAAATACGTATGTGTATTCTGAGACGTCAAGGCAATAAACTTCATTAAAAACGAAATTCAAGTTGTTTTGTAGCACATATGGAAAGTTTTATTTCAATATTTGACTTTTTCCTTTCTGTGTTTAATCATGCTCGCTACTGTGGTAAATATATCCTTTGGTGTAGTGCATGTTATACCCCGAGAGTGGAGGAGTAGTTCCTCCCCGCTAGAATATGAAATCCTTCGAAGACCTATAGGTGCGTTGTCATCTGATCCAATGGAGCCGAAGACGAGAACAACGTAAAGCGTGTCCATAGACATGGCCTTGAAAGTAAAGGCTTCCGCGGTCGGAGTCGATAGATACGCGAGAATATATTGTGGCGTCATACGGGTGTAATCGAACATAGACGAGAGTGGTTTGTAAAACAGTAGATTTCTTAACAATCTAGACCGTACTCTCAATTTAACAATTACCCTGCTCACAATAAACAAAATAAATAGGCCCACTACAAGGAGAGATAATTTAAGAATGGCTACCACACCGCAACATACCACCGATGTTCCCTGTATGAAGACGCTCTACTTTGAGACCATTTACGCGTCTCGCAAGTCACGACAATGAATTGCCGGCCCCTCGCCCTAGTGCACCTACACGCACAGACACGCGCTTCACCTGTCGCCGACGCCGCTAGAACAAGAAGACTGGGGCATTGTTCTCCTGGCCTTATATAGGCCCTTTTGGCTCTACCCGCCGCCCCCATTGCCTCATCCCCAAAGCCGCTCTGGGCCCGCAACATCCACGGAAAGTCCCAGTGCGTCATCACTCCGCCCTTTGTTTAACATCCGGCGATGCTCGCCTATTTCCACGTGGTTGTCTGATTTGAGCGTGGCACGACGCTACAATATATCTTGGTTCTTCTGGATTTCAGCAAAGCGTTCGATTCAGTAGATCATGACCTTTTGCTCGCAAAATTATAAATCATGGGATTTGCACAGCCTACGCGTACATGGTTTCTTTATTACTTAACTTCCAGAACCCAAAGAGTGGTGTCTGGTAGCTGCAGTTCAAGGAACGTGAAACGTAAATGCGGAGTTTCTCAACTCATTGTGTTAGGGCCGCTGGCTTTCTTAATCTATGTAAATGACGTAGGAAATGCAGTAAAATATTGCAGTTATCAATTGTTTGCGGATGATCTCCAGATATACTTACGTGGCCACCCGTCAAAACTCTTATCAGTCGTACAAAAGATTAAAGTTGATTTGATAACAGTGAACAACTGAACAGCACATTTAGGCATTTTTTTACAATTAAACCTAAATAAATCACAGTGAATGATTATCAGTTAGAAAAACACTATGAATAAAATCTCATATTCTGCTCTGCCTTATATTTATATAAATTACACCGACTACCTTGGTGTTCCGAAGTCAAGAACCTAGGTGCATTTATCGACAACACACTCAACTGGAACTCGCAAGTAGATTCAACTTGCCGTAAAGTTTTTGCCTCAATGCATTCACTGAAACGCCTGCGAACACTTTTACCAAGTAGCACACTTAAGACTATAATCAAATCGCTTATCAAGCCACATTTCTACTATTGCGACTTTCTTTCACCAACATGACATTCAAATTACAACGTAAACTTCAAGTAGCCCAGAACGCATGCGTAAGTTTTATTTTTGATATAAGAAAATACGACCATGAATCGGAATTTTTGACTGAATTTGTATGCTTACTCTAGACAAAAGACGGTTACTCCATTCTCTACTTCTTCTTTATAAAGTTTTATAACGGTTCTCATGCCTCATAAGTAACTTTAATCCTCTGAAACTAAATCGAGCTCGTGATTCAGCTCTGCTTTGTGTACCACGTCACAACACGACTTCGTTCAGTAGATTATTGACCATTACAGCTATCCGAGTCTGGAATACATTACCAGCGAGTGTAAAACATTCAACTACTTTTCGTTATTTCAAAAATGAATTAACCGCATGAGTAAGGAATAACGACAATGGGTTTTCTGGGTTTTCTTCAATCTTCAGTCTTCTCCCACTTCCGGTCACCGTCCCCGTAAAAACACCGTACTTTCCCCCTCTCTATTTTCGAAATTCTATCCCATACCTAAATGCCCTATCCTCATTTTCCATTCCCTCTCACACCATCTAAATGATGAACATTTTTATTTTTCTGTGTATCCTAATGAAATTGTTTAATAAAATATACAAAAAAAATTATTGGTGACGTTCTAGATAAAATATGCTTGTAGCTATCTTTGGACCGACATCATCTTTATTACAATATATTGGCGTAAAAAAATTGATGTTAAGATCCCAGCACGTTTTGTATTGTTCCTTAATACTGTCAATATTGTATTTTAAATTACTGTTGTTATTAGCGTATCAAGTATTGTGCTTCTCTGATGTTAAAATTATTTTATATTTATGTAAAGTGCTAATGTAAACAAAACAGCTTTCTGTAACATTCCTCGAATAATTTCACTTTTTTCACCTACTTCTTCTCCTTTTCTTCGTTTCTTCTCCCGTCCCTCTGCCTTAAAAATTTCTCCATTTTTATTTTATGACCCCTTTCCCTGTTCGTCTTTTCCGTTCTCTTCCAGGTTTCTCCGTGAGTTGATAATGTTCGGCCCTTAGCCGCCATCCTGATTGAGATTTTCTGAATTTACTCAATCGCTTAAGGCGTATACCGGGCTTGTCCCTAGTTTTGAACTCCCAGACGTAAATGTACAGCTTGTTCCCCTCTTAAAATGTGACTACTCTGTATGTATGTAAATTCAGTTATTGTTACGAATATTGCATCACATGCCGGAATTCGCTGCGCGAGGATTGCGTCATCTGCCGGCGCCCCCTCCCCCTCCCCGAACTGGACGGTTCTGGACTATCCGCGAGCCGCGGGGAAACGCCGCGAATGTGCCGGGTGCCTGGAGACAAGCGCCGGGCAGGTATAAATGCGCCGCTGCCGGCGGCCGCGAGTCAGTTAGTAGAAGAAGTAAGTAGAAGACGTGAGTAGAAGTCAGTGGGTAGTAAGGCGTCAGTGAGTGGCAGAGAAGCAGTCAGTCCGTCAGTGTGTCCGAAGTGGCAGCTGTGCTGTGAAATGTGCATTGCGGTGAAGAGTGGTGCAGCGGTTGAACAGCAGTCAGCAGTCTGAAGTCTGCAGTGGAAGCTGAGCTGTGAAGGGTGCATCGCGGTAAGCAGTGGTGCAGTGGGGAAACAGCAGTCAGCAGTGTGAAGTCTGCAGTGGAAGCTGAGCTGTGAAGTGGGCATCGCGGTAAACAGCAGTGCAGTGGACCCTGGTGTGCGCAGTGAAGTGTGGTCTGCGCAAGGAATTGTGGTCTGCGCAGGGGAATTGTGGTCTGTGCAGGGAATTTGGATCAAGTGCAGTGGACCGTGGACAGTGCATTGGACTGGCTGATACTGTAGAAGAAGAGAACTGTGTAAATAAATAGTGTGTAAGGAGTGAACTGTGTAAATAAATCATCAAGAGAACGGAATCGTGTGTAAAAGAAAAATAATTAATTGTAATATATCTGTAAATAGACCAAGTAGATTTTAGTGTATAATTGTTCCCGAATAAACGTAATTGTTTAAATATTGTGTTAGTTTCAATTCACCACGGAGAAACGTTACATTATTATTATTATTATTATTATTATTATTATTATTTATTACTACACTTAGCTGTCCGGGAGACGCTGCTCGCTAAGCAAAGTTCCTAACGTTTTAGCCGTTACACTGCACCCTTTCTCTGGGCGAAATGGCTACGAAGCAGGGTTTCCTGTACAGCCAGGTATCTATTGTCTTGCCATTCCCTGCTCTACCTCTGCAGAAAGCATTACATGATGCTAAGAAGCTTATCAATCTATATCGCTTCCCAACAGAACATTCCAGCTTCGCAGTTATGAGTTTAGCGGCGCAACCTTGCGCCCCCAGCCCAGGAATCGTCTTCTGGGGCGACCCCCGAACCAGAGACGACATCTAGACAGAACTGTGGTAACCGTGGCGGCTTGTACTTACTGACGGCGGTAAATGCGACAAGAAGAAGACAAAGCAATAGTGAAATTCCGGCGATTTCGTCTCAAGAAACCGAGCTGTTATACAAGTGAGGGTGTTAAAGTCAAAGTGGTGTAAGTCCTGTTTTTAAAATAATTGAGTCAGTTTCTGAAGTACTATATTCAGTTACAAAAAATTGTATTTCAGAACTTAACTCAATTATGTTTAAAACATTACTTACACCAGTTTGGTTTTAACCCTCTCAAATATGTACTAGATATTCGGTATTAACAAACGAAGTAGACGAAATAGATAGGCAAAGCCAAAATAATTATAGTTTTAATTATTTTTTATCACATACTACAGGTATGATGGCTTTCAATATAAACGTAAGTGTATTATGGAGTGGTACGCGCGCAGGACTCTTCTGGGCAGTGACAATTCACGAAGACGTCGGATGACGTTCCTGCAACCGATCGCAGCGGCCCTGGAAGCGAAGAAGTCCGCATTTCCATGCCTCAACTGTTGAAGGCAAACACATTTTCAATTTTATACTTTGGGATTATAAAATGTTTGCAGTTCTCGGAATTACAGCAAGTTCGTGAAAAAAGAGACTAGCAAAATTTTTTACCGTCTTTTAATAGATACAAGTATAACATTTAAAGAAAAGTTTAGAACTATTTTTGAAAAAAAAAATGTTTTAAAAAATTAAAAATTGCCTATATTTTGCGCACAATAACGCAAACACTACCCCAACCCAGGATTTCCAAAACTTACGAGCGAATCAGCGTGGCCCCGGGGCCCGGCGGCTGTTCTAGGCGGAAACCCTGGAGCCTCTCTGTTGGGGCGGTGGCTGTAGACGTAACCATGCGTGTACCAGGGAAACATTCCGAGGCGTCGACTAATTTTGGATATGTTGTTATATGACACGTATTTTTTATTATGTTAAGACATTTTTTTTGTTTCGGCAGGTAAACGTTTTAGAGTTAAAATAATCCTCCCAAAGTGACAAACTCACGTAATAATGTGATTTTCCTATTCCGCATAGAAAAATGTATTGACCATTGTGTCAACGGTAGGTCGGCGCCGGATCTCGCCAACCAGCGAGGGAAGACCACCGCCAACTCCCGAGCAAAGACATGCACTACACTTACGTAACTAATGTCATTAGCAGTTGACGCACTCGAAATCACTAGTAGTCAATTAATCAATTAATCAATCAATCACAAATGACCCTGGTGAATTTTCATGGTCATAGTGATACTGCGCCGACCAACCGTTGGCTAGCGGGGTTTTCCCTAACCAGGTATCTCCCACAAGCGGGGCACCGCCCCAGCCGGGACAAGCTCTAAGCTCTCGATCGCTCTCCCTCTATGTATGGTAGTGTAGTGCATGTATGTGTAAGTGTGTGTAAGGGGTGAAGTTAGGACAAGGAATGGCAGGAGAGGACTCGCGCGGTCCATGGAACATTTGTAAGAGCACTGCTCAGGCAATCGCCTGGAATTGATCGGAAAACCTACGGAATCACCACTTCCACCTATCAGAGCAGCCGGGCGCTAGGGTCCTCCAGACATCGACATAACTCGACCTAGCTATGAGGCTAGTGTCGTAAATCCTGCCATAGTCGGGACTCAAACCCCAGGACCTCTCGGTCAGAGGCACAGCAGTGACGTTAGTCGATGCTCTATGCCACCTCTCCCAGTCAGTGCCATTTTTACTGTTCGATTTTATAAGGGATAAAATACTCCAAAATTTAAAAAAAATCCAAAATGCTTTTTCAGTGGAACCGATCAAAAAGATAAAATTCGTGGGAAAATATGCTCTACTGCTTTTGGAAACCAAAATATGTTTTCACATTTTTTTAAAAACGTATTTTGTGTGCAACAGCTTTCAAAGTCAAACAGTGATTTTCTCAATGAAAAATGTATTTTTAACACGAAAAGATATTGAAAATATTGTATTGGATATATACTACATAAAAATCCTCTATTGAGAATATCTAACATTTTATGTAACAGGTTAAACCATTGCGTTGTCGCTGCTGGTTTCCTTGACTGTCATGTTCTCCGCGCGTGACGGCTGTTGTTACAGAGGTGGTAAGAATCCATGTGCTTATTGCTCTGCTTCATAATTCATAAAATTGCAGTAATGATATTTTTATGATTTGAAACAATTCATTTTTGCACCACAAACTGCGAATCATTGTAACATTATTACATTCATCAGTTACAGTGTACTGACGTACAATTTCCACACTATACTGGGCTTTCAAATTTTTCTGGGCACTCATTAATGTAGATACTTTTATACCATGAATGTCGGAAAAGATTGAAAAATCGTGATGACTATTGATTATGGGTCAATGACTCCATGATTATTAAGCCATTTCGTAAATGCACATTGATTTTAAAGAGAATGACAATTGTCTGTAAAATGTTGAACACACTTATTCCAAACTCTGAATCTGGATGTAACTTCTCTCAACCATGTTTTGAAATGTCCCGAAAAAATATTTGAAATAAAAAATATGTACAATTTTCTATGATAGGTTTTGAACTGTGAATATAAATTAAAATAACAGTTCTTAACCACAGACAATAACAACGAATAAAAATTATATTTAGTACACCAATTCACCTGATATACGTATTTTGATGCTCTGAGAAGAACATTTGATGGTCTAAATATTTTCCCCTACATTTTTAATTACAAATTCGTATTTTATTAATGGCGAGTTTTCAATATTTAACACTTAAAAAGTGTTCGGAGCATTGGGCAGATTAACTGTCATTTTCACACCACAATACCTGCACAAACCTACAAACTTCAATGGTTGTGACGATAAACTAAGACATTTCTGAACTGGAGCAAAGATTAGGTACTTATCCCCACCAAACAGAATTTTCCGAATTATGAAGAAGAGCAATAAGCACATGGCACCACCCGTACGTCAAAAGCCATCAGGCTCGGAGACCTAAGAAGCAAATTCAAGAGAAACAGCAGTGACCACGGTTTGGTTTAATATATTTACATCGAATGTTGGACATTCTTAATAAAGTAATTTTGAATTTTTTTCTTATAAATATTAAATATTATGTTTGCAACGCGCTGCTATCGAAAAATACATTTTACATAGACTTAATTACTTTATAACTTAACTTGCTTCAGTTAGATCCTACAACTCGTTTTTAGAAGACAAAATATCAACGCACAAATATTTGTTTTAAAAAAAGAAATATAAGATACCCCCCAGAATTTTACCTTTTAATTTTGTCCAGATCTGAACCTATTTTGGAATGTTATTTTGAATTTTAAATTACTTTATATTCCGAACACAAAGTCACTCAAGTTCATTTTCAATGCTCGTTGGTTCTCATAAATGTTGTAATATTATTTGTTCAGAAATGTTACATTTTTTCATGAGAAATTGAAAATTCACTTCCTTACAGCCTCACTTTCGAAGGGCACTTTAACTCCTGAAAACATTTGTGTGCCGAAACAAAAAAAATCGTGAGTTTATTTCATCCCCGACAACACATCCACAGTTCATCAAAAGCGGAGAGGGGCCCTTCGGAATGTCTCCTTGTAAGTCGGTGTAGCCGGCCCCAAGGGCCTGTAGTGAGCGAGGGAAAATGGCAGCGGGGCGCAGGGCAGTGGGGGTGGCTCACCGTTGATGTAGCACACGTCCCCGTTCTCCAGCGTGCACTTGCTGAGCTCCTGCAGGGGTTCTCCCTCCTCGGGCGGCAGGGCTGCAGCGTGCTCCGAGGGCCACGCGAACCGCACCTGAAGCACCGTTGCCAAGGAGCAAGTGAGAAGGTCATTCAAAAATCCATGCTCACAAATACAAGAACGGCTCAAACATTATAGCCACATGTACAAGTACAATAAGTGCTTGACTTAGAGACTTTTAGGTCTCGGAACGCGCACCAAATTAATTATAAATGTAATGTGAGAGTTGATGATTTTGTTAGATATCCACGACCCCTTGGAACAGTTTTGATTTTGACTGAAAATGCAAATATTCGGTTTTTCTACCAATTCTAAGACTCATTGGGTCACAGATTACGACAATGCTGACGTCGTGCGATAGCAAGCCCCGAAGGAATAGGCCGCCCGCCATTAAATATTCACGATTAAAGTGTTGCGTTTTGGAACAGAAACATTTTTATGTTCCTGCTATGTACAGATCTTTTGGGGTGAACAGACACTATACTAATATCATTACAGTATTTGTAAAGACTGTGTTTGTTAAAATATTTCATTTATTGCAGTGTGTGTGCTACTATTTGGAAAACCATTTTGTGTGGTTCAGCAACACTTTTTTGTGCTGCAAGTCACTAGTGATTAATACTCTGGAAAATAGGGCACTTCATCTAGTATTCAATATTCCTGAATAACAGAAAGAGATTCCATATTACTAGTAAGCCGGACTTGGACTTTTAGAAAAACGTTTCAAGCTCTTGTGACACATTGCAGTTACCACAGATTGCAAGGTCAAAATCAACACACCAGACAAGATATCCCAGATTATTGTTGTCATAGGTATCCCTTCAGTCAGAAATATCGCCGCTTCAGTTGCCGAAAATATTAGACCTTGGCAGATAAACTGAGCTGTTATGTGGCGGTTAGTACCGCCGGATGTGATTCCTGAACTTTTCTCTGCAAATGGACTGTTCTCTAATAAAAATGTTTGTCATCTGCTGCGATACTTAGTACTAAAATCTGGCGAATACAGATAATGCAGAAGGATGTTCTCTTAAACATTGCGCGTAACGTGATATCCAGAGTATAGACTTGACATCACGTTTCAATCCGTGTGCGCCGGAACTTGCTGTCGAGGACTCTTTGACTCTTTGTCTTAAAAATGTGCGGTGACCGTTGTAAAGCACATCGCGAGATACACAGCAGAAATGTTACATATTTGTATGAGTATAGTTAATGACATAATACATTTCCATAAGAGAGAAGACCGGATTGAATTTACACCACAGAGACTGAATAATCCTACCACAAAATCCAACTGGGCAAAATAATTAATTAATACTAAAGTTCTGATTATTGCGGGCCGTTTAAAAAAGCCTACCCTCGATTATCGGTCTGAAGTGGTTTTCCGTTGCATCCGATAATTCAATTTACTAAATATGAAAAACAATATTTATCTACCAGGAACGATTCGAACTTTATCGTTAAGACAGATCAAAACAACAGATTAATTTGTAACTCGAAAATATTTATTTCCATATAGAAGCTCCAGAGGGTTTTTAAGACAAATGCAAAATACTTCGAAGTTTTTCCTGTACATTTACGTATTATTTGCATAAATTCTTTGTGTTCACAATAAAACGGCTGCGCGGCCACAATGTTCTTAACATTTGCTATTATTATTATTATTATTATTATTATTATTATTATTATTATTATTATTATTTACTAATATTATTATAGCTTTTCGAATGGTTTACAAAGAAGCTTTCCGTGATGCGATTCCGAGTTCTACACCCGGTCGGGGCAAAAATAGAGTTGTAGCTTTCCACTATAATTGTCTCAGTTTCTTTAGCTGCATGACGAAAGAAAAAATTCAGTTACGCGCAATAAAATAGATACGGTATTGGGAATTTGCCACTTGTGTCCTCCACACATGGACAATAAATAAAAACAGGGTCCAGACTTGGGGACACCGCTAGCTCTCGAAAGTCTGATTAATTCGACCCTGAAACGCCAAAGAAGAAGATTATGATGATTGTGGTGGTGATGATGATGATGATGATGTTGATGCCACTCACCTCACACAAGGAGCCCGCCAGGATGCGCATGACGCAGTGCGCGCCGGCGTGGTCGTGGATGGCCGAGCCGTGGCCCTCCGCCCAGCACAGCAGCATCAGGTTGTAGCGGCCGTCGCCCTCGTCCACCAGGTTGCGCGTGTACCTGCTCAAGCAGACGCAGCGATGAGACCCCATCCAAAAATACATCCAGTATTTCCGAGAATCCGACTTATTAGTACCCTCAAAGTCCAATTTATCTGCGAAACGACTGTTGTAAAGACATTATTTCTTTTCAGGTGTTTCAGTGAAAGCCATACACTAGCAAGCACTTTTGCTGAAACTACCCACTTTTATTATTAGATTGTTTCGAGATTCCGGGTGCATCAACTACTATGATCACCACTCCCGTAAGTGTAGTTCATGCTACATCACGGGAGGTGGTGTTCTTCCCTAGCTGGATGGTGAGATCTAGCGACGACCTACACATAGGTTAGTGGGGTTTATCCCATCAAGGAATCTCCTACCAGCGAGGCACCACTCAACCAGCTTCAGACTGTTCCTCCGACATGTGTGAAAATGTAATGTCAGAGCATGCAAGAGTCAGTAAGGGTTGAGGGTACAACAAGGAAGAGGAAGGAAAGATCATGCATGGCCCGTGGCCCGTTAGAGTACTGCCCCAGCGCTCGCCTGTTATTGGCTTATGTTGATCGGAGAAACCACGGAAAACTAACGATCTGATCAGCTCTCTGCTAGAATTCTCTGATATTTACATTCTAGCTGAATCCGTGAGAAACTTTCGCACACGTGAGCTCGATTGCATGGTTTCACGACCAGTGAAGGCTTTCTACACTTGGAAATCATCTCATTGACCTACAACATGCCTCTGCCAGTGTTCCCAAATCATATCGTGTTATTCATAACTTCTTGTATTCGTAGCATATCGTTAATAGTTTTTTTCTAGGGACCTATTTCGTCAACAGTACCCTCCCTGTTCTCGCAGTAGTGAGTCGATTTCTTTCCACGGGGCACGATAAGAGATAAAACCCAAAATTTCTAACTCAATGCCTTTAAAAGTAAGTTTGAATATACGGGAGCGAATATTTATCGCTAACAAATTATACCCAAAACATTTTTTCTTTACTCAACTCTCATAGTAAAATATCGGGTGTAGGATTTTGAGAGCCGTAGAAAATGTGGCAGAAACTACTTTCTGCTTCTTCTTACGCCGTAAATTCATTTAACTATTTTTAGTATTAAATAAATAATAAATATGAAATGATTCCTTTTCGTTTCATAATATCACTTTTTCTTATGGAATAAATAGTCAACAATGGTAATCTACGACACGTAAGTTACAGTTACAACGATAAAATACTATGTACGTAAGTGACATTATACTCATTAATTATTTGACTGCAAACATTTAGGCCTATTTAGAAAATATTATATTTGTTAATAAGATTTATTTAGTTCCCCTTTCACGTAGAATAAAAAAAAATACACATAATATGAAGTTATGAAGAAATATGTTTGATACTTTTAATTTGCTAACATGTGAAATGGGTAATTTATTCTACAATGTGTTTGTTATTTAGGCCCATTTGCTAGTTTGGAATGTAATGAAATAAGTTCAAAAATAATGCAAAAGAAACAACTAATGCAGGAGTATATTATATTTCAGTTTCTTTTTGTTTTATTCTTTGTAAATAAACACGGACGACACCAGTACCGACCAATTGGAAGCGGTAACAACACAATAAAGGAGAGATTACTGGGGGTCCGCTACGAACATATAGAAATTAGTGGTGCAACTGCAGCCCATACTTTCTCGCATTATTTGTAGCGGCTCCGCAATATTATACTACTACATGATCCTGCAAAACTGGTTCCAAAGGGCATAAAAAATGTTTTCCCCGACGAGACTCGAATTCACATCCATCGAGGTAACACGCCGTGTGCTTTACTGCTACACCACGTACCTCCCATTATTTCCAATTCGCAATTTTCGAAAATTCAGAGAGTTAGAGCGAAATGAGGCCTTTGATTATCTTTTAAGCATCCCTTGTTTTATCCGTGGCGAAAAATTAAAGAAAAAAATTGAAGTGTTTTTTGAGAAAATACTTTTTTTTTAAATTGCATTAACTTCAAGCACAAATTACGTTAACACTCTTCTTTATAAAAAAATGTACATGACCTTTTTCAAAGATCTGATATGCAGATAATATGCTGATAAGACAAACACCTCTATGTTCAATTTTGAATTGTTATCTTTTTGCAATTTTCAGAAATACTGAGAGTTCGTTGGAATCGGGACCAGCTTCTCACTTTTACCGACCTTTGATACACTCCAAAAGAAAATTTGACCTTGTTTCAAGATTTGCCTTTAAAAATAGATTTCTTACAAGAATAAATCTCTATCTTGAATATTGTAGTTTTAGGAAGGCACTGAAAAAACATTTGAAATTTTGCAAGTTTCGACAAATCAGAGATTTTAGAGTTAGTGAGACCTACACCATTCTCTTAAGCATCCTTGAGGTGTCCGAGGACAAACTTGAATCCAAAACTTTGGAGTCATTTTTAGAAAATGTTGAAAAGGATTCTTGTGTAATACCCCCTACTTAAAAATCAAAATATTCGTTTCAAATTCCGAGCGTCTCGAGTTCATTGAAAGCCATTGAGAAATGTCAATTTTGGATAAAATCTAGTGCCCAGTTTAGGCGGTAGCGTTGATTGCAGTCTGACAGACAGACAGACGTTTTTCCGTCATTAGATTTTTCGGTATCAAGGACCCACAAAACAAGAATTTTGACTATAGAACGTACTATATAGACTATAGAGGAAGTCATGTACTATACATAGGAACAGGAATTATCCATTTTTTGTTACCAGGGCTAGATAATAAGAGTTCTTTTTATCGAAAAATCACTGTTTTCTTGAGCACGATTACAATACTTTCTTTTCTTGGGAAATAAAGGCGAAAACCTAACAATCAAGGCTCTAAAGCATTTTTTGAGGCTCTAAAGCCTTTCACGTTATGTATTAAATGTATGAATTTCTTCTCGTGAAATTTATTACGAATTATTTTATTGGGAAAAAAGTAATTAGTACACATTCTCTATTACTCACTCTGCATATCTATGTCTTGAAACACAATATTGATGAGTTATCAAACTATGTTTATTGTAATAGTACTCATGACACATGTAGGCAAAGACGACTGCTGCGTCGGCACATTGCTGCGACTGGTTGTCATTTGACTGGCCCAACAGTACCACCGCGACGGATACTTGGCAGACTGGCTCCCCTGCCTCAACTTCTAGGAAAACCAAGCTGAATCACGCATACCTGACGTACCTCGCGTCTTCAAGCACTCTCTCTCACCAACACTATTCCTTGAAAGACTGGAAGTTGGTATTTCAGTGATTGTTATAAGTTAATATATAATAACAGCTAAATTAGTGAAACCTACATATTATTTTTTATTATTATTATTATTATTATTATTATTATTATTATTATTATTATTATTATTATTATTATCATTTTATTGAACGTGTTTAATGTTTGGATGAACTCGTTCGATGGAGTAATTTTTGCCAACTACGACTACAAATGCATAATTCGTTTTTCCAAAAATTGCTCAAGGGTTGCGTTCATCCTGTCCCCTTGTACTGGCAGGGAAATAAACTGTCTGGTGTGATTTTGTTGCCTGCCTTGAGCCAACCGCGGCCATGGTAAGAGGGTCACTATTTGAACCATCCAGGCAGTGCCGATTTGGATTGACTCCTATGCTGTTCATTACGCTCAGAATGAGACAGTGTTTGGGAAGACAGCCACGAGCAACTCAAAGACCCCGATCGTGAGAGCCGGGACAAGCTCTAAGCTCCGTATCGATCTCCCGGTGTGTGTGGTAGTGTAGTGTAAGTATGTGTAAGGGCTGATGGTAGGAAGGAATGGGAAGGAATGATCGCGCGTGGTGCGTGGCCCGTTTGGCAGGGTACTGCTCCGGCATTCACCTGGTGTTGATCGGAGAAACTACGGAAAACTACCGATCGGAGCAGCCGGCTGCTAGAATTCTCGTGAGCGGCAGGACGCGACCTCGCTATCTGGCTCGTATCCCGAGGCCCGGGAGCTCCCGGTCGGAGAGGTGTCGGAAAGGGGCGCGGTCCGCGGCGCAGCGGGCGGTGGCTCACCTGTAGCGGTCGAACTTGGCGAAGGGCTTCCAGTCGCGCGGCGACGCGGGCTGGTAGGCGGCCATGAGCGCCTGCAGGCGCTGCGGGCACACCACGTCGCGGCCCTCGAACTCCGCGCGCAGCAGCGCCGCCAGCTCGCTCAGCGTGTGGATGCGGCCCGGCTTGCCCGCCCACGCGCGCAGCCCCTCGCCCTCCGGCGCAGTCTCGCCCCACGGCTGCACCAGCGCCGACTCCATGGCGGTGTCTGCGCGCGGCCCGCCGCCCTGCGCACACCCGCCGCGCTCCGGTCGCTCGCCCTCGCTGGCCCTTCCCCGCCCCGCCGCGCGCCGCGCACGAAGGGGTACATAATCGCCTCTGCCGGGTTAGAAAGGGTGGGGGCATCGCGCAACAGTTCACAGCGGGCCGCTGCGGGTCGCTAATCTCAGGACTGGTCATGTTAAAAGACGTTTATAATTATAATTATATTATTAATTATTACAATTTATTAGGAGCGAAAAATGTAATATATTATCAATGTCTGGGTGAAACAGCTAATATGACTATCATATTTAGTTCTGCGTTGGAGTAACCCTTCCATAGAGAAAATATGGCGTCAATGGTAAAGGCATAGCCGTAACGTCAGCGGTCGTGAGTTCGATTCCGAATCGCGTGGGGATTTTTATTTCACTAAGGTGGACTCTTACTTCCTCACACTACTTTGTAAGAAGAGAACGTATCGTAATTTCGCGATTTTTTTACAAAAAAACTATAATTGCCGACCTTTCTTACGAAAAGTGGATGAATCTTGTTTCTGTAAGAATTAAATTACTTCCTCTAAAACGTGTTGTCAGAATCCACGTTCAGTGAGTTCTTGATACTGAAGAATCTATTGACGGCAAAACGTCCATCTATCTGTGGTCTACGCTAACGCGTATACTGTTCTGAGGCTTTTCTCCGATATGGTATTCCCCTGTTGATGTGAGGGAACTCGAGGCCCTGCGAGTTAGAAATGGATATTCCGGTTTTTGCAGTACTTTATATGAATCTTCAACATTTTCTCAAACATTACTCCTCATTTTAACGAAAGTTCGTTATTGGACAACTTAAATACTCATAAAAATGCCGAGGGGTCTTATTTTCGTTGAAGTCCAAAATTTTTCGAAAATGGCAAAAGTTCAAAATTTTCGGTGTCTTCTTACAACTTCGAAAGTGAAGAAATATATTTTTCTCAGGAATAAAATCTGTAGTTCAAAGATACGTCTTGAAATGAATCCATGTAACATTTTTCGATATTGCGTAATTTTCACGTTATTTTGCTTGAAATGTAAGAAATTTAAAACAATTGATTTCGCATAAACGAAAAAATCTTTAAATTTTGTCCTCGTATGTATGAAACAGGCGGTAAAAAATTGTGCTGGCTCCATTTTGACGAACTCTCTGCATTTTCGAATATTGCAAAAAATTAACAATAGTTCAATATTTTGGTCTTAAATGAAATCTGTTTTAAAAACATATTTTTATGTACAATTGTTTTGAAAAAATGAGTGGTTTTCGGGTAATTTCTGCTTGAAGTTAATACAAAAACATGTTCTTATAAGCGGCATTTTTTCTTTAATTTTTTTCCTGCAAATAGAGCAAACTCACGCTTAAAATGGCGCAGATTGCATTTTCATTGAACTTTCTGTATTTTCGAAATTGGCAAAAGTAAGAAAAATAAGAGGAAGCCTGCACTTGTAGCGTCATTATTTTTTATTTTGAAATAAAAATGTGCAGAAAAATAAGTCTCGTAAAGATTAGAGGTTAATATATGTTAATTGTGAAGGTCTAAATCCGGAGCCTCGTAGCGAACTCGAAAATGCGCGGGGAAATATCATTGAGGTCTTCAAGGTATTGTGGCATAAAAATAGTCAGAAAGTGGCCCTTGAATGTGACGATTTGAACAGGGACGAGAACTAAAATTGAGAATAATTATGTCGAATACATAAATTAATTATTTATGAATCAACTCTTCTGTAAATGAATTATTTGTACAAATCGCCAGGGCTGGATTCCTGACGAAACGCGACGGAATGGCGTTCCGGTAGCTCGAAAATAATTATTACATTATATTTTAAATATAAAACTATTTGTATTAAATTAATCATTTATTTGGGACGTGTACCGGGACCTAACAGTTTGTAAATCAAGTACTGCAAATCGCTATGAACCATTCCCTGTGTCTCACCACCAAACCAATCAGAGAGCAACATTTGGGAAATGGGGCGTGAGTTTTAGATATACGCATTGGCTTCCACAAGGAGATCCAACAAGACCGCAGCTCAACCACAGTGGAGACAGTTTACGGATCTCCTTTGGACCCTCAACATTACATATACCATGTTATGAAAGCTCTGAAGATAATAAGAAAAAGAAACAACCCGCATGGGTGCAATCTTTACGCGCAATTGAATTAAATCTACTTTGCTGTTAATTTAATATTATTTTGTAGCTGATAAAGGTAACATTTTAAAAATATATTAGCAATTTTTAGCTGCCTCTCTTCCTTTCTCTCTTATTCGGTGTGATCTTCCTTGCGACAGTATACTACGCGACGGTATCATAGTAAACCGTAAAGTTTCGAAGGCCTCGCAGCTTGCTGTGGCGGTGGCCTCTTCTGCGATACATTGTCTTAAATGAATGGGATTTGCGCGAAACGAAAATGAGAAAAAAAAGCACGTCGCTTCTCTCTAACAATGGGAGTTGGAGTCAGGATGAACAAGGGACAATTACGCGAAGATGTGTCCCTTTAAATCGGAGATCTACTTCGCCATTCGTCGATCGATCAGAGCAGATTTATCTTATGCGGCTGCAGAGGGCCAATGGCCTAGCTAGAATATTTTTTTAAAAAAAGATCAGAGCAGGTCGATCAGATCATCCACCGATCAGAGCAGTTCATCTTCGCACACAATCTCTTCAGGCGATATAAACGGGCTTGCCTTCTAGGTATCGGTCCTCGCCATCGTTAACAAAAATATGATTTGATGGAGTCAATATTACACATTTCTAATGCGCGAAGAAATTGAAAGAAACTATGCAGCTTCGGTGAGAGGTTTCTGATATGGTTTTATTAGCTACAAAGGAAGTAGGAAGGCAAAAACAATGAAACATTTTAGATTTTGACTGAAGAATACAAATATTTGATTGTGTAATTCTGCCTTTTCTCATACTGTATATACCGATTGAATTTTTATACAATTTATATCAATTGATTGTTAGTTACCCATTTCTTCCACAAGTAACGCATTTCTTTATGGCTATCTACGAAATTGAAACGTTCTCTAAGGTAAGAAAAGAGAGAATAATCTTTCTTTTATATGCTTGGTTATATTTTGGTGTTTACTCACGAAATTGTGATCCCACGACAGACCGTCCGGTCTAACAAGCTGTTCTCTGTGTTAACCATACAGCATGTTTAGAACGGCCTAAACTCATACGATGGTATAATACATTGGTGTAAAAACAAGGCAAATTGGAAAATGTGAATGAACATGTCTACTTAAATCGTGAACCGCTTTTGACGTGTTTCGAATTTTAGTTGAAATATTGACTGGAGCAGTAAGGATTAAAATAGCATGCTTCTTCCAAAATTCCAATATGCTATTCTTCCCTACTACTAAAATTATTTAATGTAAAACGTTGGCATTTGAAACACGTTTTGATAAGAATATGAAAATTCATTATGGACAGTTGTAGTATCTTTGAAAGGACGTAGCTGTAACGGCCGCTTCGCAATTCGGCGCGGACGGGAACGCCAACACACGACGTGGACGCGAACGGGGACAGGAAATGCGTCCGTTGCACAGGAGACGTCGACGGGAGGAATAGCTCTATGTAACGGGAGAGAACGTCTGTAAACTGTTGCCGAAACCAACGCGCTCCTAGCTACACTGCTCTTGCCACTCTTTAGTTCGCCATCTGTTTACTTGTGAGTATCGTCACGTCGCGTTTCTGGAATTTGTTGCTGTGCGCTTTCGTGCTGCCATCCCCGTTTGTTTAAATTTATTCTTCATTTTCAGTTATTTCATGTTTCCACATTATCTCGTCTTCCTCGTTATACCATTCTAGAGTGTAGTTTAAATAATTTTCAGTTCATTTCGAATTAATCTCTTCCCGCAATTCGATATTGTTGCTTTTGTGTTGTTCTATATGTCCATCCCAAATCCACGCCCTAATCTCAATAGCGCGCTCTGCTAACAGCTCCAGTTCGATGTCGCGCGCTTGAATATTCGTTCCTTGGCTATAGTTCCGTTCAGCGGCGTAACTTGCAGGCCCCAAGGTCCGCAATGCGGCCGGGCCCTGGTAAAAGAGCGCCTACTGTTAAGCTGAAGGTTTTGCGATTGTAAGAAATATTAATTACTTGATACTTCTCTGATTCTTCGCGATAGTTGATGCAATAAAAGATTAAAAACAGAATCTTCCAAAATAATTTTTTTTTCTGCTTCGGTAGCTCACGTAACCCTGCTTTTAAATCAAGAAAGGTAAGCAATTCATGTAGGTTTTATAACAGTCTTAGTTTCATAAAATTAAATAATAAATGCAGATTTTCCCGCTAATGGCTATTAATCGTAGACCGATGAATTCGAATTTGTTGCAAGATATTTTTATTATTTAAGGTACTACACTACTGTAGTCTGTTACAAAGGGAGCTCAGATGAGTTTTGCGAGCGGGCCCGTACTCATTTCATTACGCTACTGCTTACATTGGCCGCAAGCCATCACGTCCCCGGCACAAGATGTATACTGACGACCCTTCCCGCTTGCGTTCCTGTCCTGTTTTGAACGCTTGTGTGGCATTTTCAAGGTTTATTTCCATTCCCATTTGCTTAGCTGTTCCCGTTCGCGAGAAATTGTGAAGGGGTCTTCAAAACATTAAAATTAATGAAAAACGCGCGTTTCTTCACCTGAACAGTCGGCCATCTTCATTAATTTTTCATTCTCTTTCATCGGAATGCGATATTTAATTATTAATTACTAGCGAATTATTCTACATATCGAAACTAGTGGTGCTACAGAATGGTACAGTTATTTTTAATAATTTCTTTGGTCTGGGATAGCTTTTTGATTTTGCCCTATCCTCTTCCCTACTGCCATCTATCGCCGCCCGCAGTAACTTTATTCACATTTTCTCAATTTTTAGGTTCCTTAATGATACAACTGAAATACGATGATAAGAATATTATAGAAACGTGAAACGTCATCTTATTTAAAATATCTTCGTTCAAAAATCTGGGGCAGTTTTTGAGAGAAATGCGAAATTTGAAGCTTTTACAGAAAACGTTTGAGTTTTTGAGAAACCTCATCGGGAATCATTTGAAGCACTCCTACTTACAAATACAATAATGTATACATTTGTTAATATTTGTGTACAAATTGCTGGTAATGCAAATATTAACGGCGTAAAAGATATTTAAAAAATATATTTGCGTAATTTTTGAAAAAACAAAAGGATACTTCAAAGTGGCATCTATGTTATGATATTTAGTCTATTTACCACTATCCGTTCACAAAATGTAAAGAAAAAATTGGAGCTGACTTCAAGAAAGTTGTCTTTGAGTGTTTCCGCAAATCCAGAATTTCAAGCTCATTAAAAAAAGTATGATTTTGTGAGAAACTTTATAAGGCCCGATTCGAAGCGCAAATGAAAATGTATACTAATTGTCGGTAACGTAAATCTTGAATGTGAGTCGTGAGAGAGATGTAAAAAAATTATATTTGTGTAATTTTTGAAAAAAGCAACAAATAAATACAGCAAAATTGAGTTTATATCATCTTACACAGTACACTTAGCACTACCCCTACCAAAAGTTTAAAGACAAATTTTGGTGCTATTTAAAAGAATTTCTTGATTTTGATGTTTTTAATACTACCCTCACTCAAAATTGCCAGAAAACTTCTACAATTTTCAAAAAATGTACATGACCATAACGAAAGCACAACTTCTGGAGAACACATTTCTTTTGAAGAAATAATCCCGATCATCAATCTTGAAGTTGTAGGAAGTCGCCAAAAGAATCGAACTTTTGTGATTTCCGAAATTATAGAGATAACAGTGAAAATCAAAGTTTTGCCATCTTTATAAGTATACTTCACTATATTCTTACAAGAAATTTAAAGAAAAACATTGGGGTCATTTTTTTTAAAGAATGGAAATATTTGAGGGGCTTTATGTAAATTACCACCAACATTTTAAAAAAAATTCAAAATCGCAGAGATTTGGTCTGGCCAGATCGACCAGGAAATATTAAATTTGGAAAATATACTACAAATAGCTTAGCCCCTGTTGTTCACAAACAGACCGGCGGACAGACAGATTGACGGACGGACGTCTTGAAAAAAAAACAACTTTTTCGGTATGAGGGAACTCCAAAACGAATATTTCCGTTGAAATCTCGATTTCCCGCAGCATTATAGTACTACGTATACGAGAAAGTAAAAAAGTGCCCCACAATGAAGAGCATCGATATTAATCGCCCATTTAATTTACTTGTCTTTTGTCGCCAATTTCGTTGGTTACGTCGTTATTATGGACACCCCGTTCCATTGCAAAAAAAAAAAAATCTTCCTGTTTAGTGTGTCGAAAGTGTTGTTCGTGCGCACACAGTAGGGCGGTCTATGGAAGTCAGTTGCCGGCGGAACTTGCGCACCTGAGCTCAAATCGCAACCTGAGGAAATACGAAGTCGCAAACATGTTCACTGTTACAACTGCTAGTATCGTAATTAGTGCTAGGAAATTTAGGCGCTGCATATTTATTTTTTCCTTTTTAGAATGCCCAGATAAGTATATCTTGCAAAAATGACACATTTAACATGAAACTCTCCTTCTGAAATGAACACTTCTAATTTCATTTTGGTAGCACCTTTTTGCTCTTTTTTCAAGAACCTTTTTACACCTGTTCTCGAAGCCTTGGTATTTTACATATGTTTTTTAGAATTTTGACTTCTGTTTCACATGTTATTCCTATAATGTAGTTAAACCAGGAACGCCCTTGAAATGGCAGAATTCTCCATTTCTCACTATAAGGGTACTTGTATAAAGGCTGCAGAATATACTTGTAACCATTTGAACGTTAACCGGGATTTCTCGGACACTATACCAAATGATTCTTTAGCTATAAAAAATCCAAATATCTACTTTGTAAACAACAGTTCCAAGATTGACATTTTCTTGTATTTGCTTATTCTTTCCTGACATCTATAAAAACATTGGAAGAGCAGTGCCCAAAGTAAGATTTACAATAGTCTTATATGATAGTTGTGAAATAAGCACTAGAGGGCAGTGGAAAGCAATGTCTAAAACACAGCTTAGCCTAAATCCAAGATGTTAAGAATATATCAACAAACAATGATTTAAATTACCGACTGCAAACTAAAAACGCAACACTTCTATCCGTAGATGTTGAACGTTCTTTTTTCCCTATTCAAGTATTTATTCAGTGACTGGCGATCCAGCCTCACTGGAAAAAATATTGAAATGTTAAATTTCTTTTGTTCGAACAGTTTTCTGGACTTATGACTTTAATAAAAATGTGTTCTGGAACTTGCTTACGGCCGACTTTTCTATACCTGATTCAATTTTGTGTCCTTATGTGTGATGTAATTAGTTTTGGCACTGTTTGTATGAATATTTACATTTAAAATTTGAATTTTTTTCAAACTCCTGCACCTTTTTCAACTAATTTAAAGAACCTTTTTGCACCTTCCTCACCCCAATGTTTTACCTAAAATTCCTAGCTCTAATGATAAAATTACATAATCTTTACAAATAAAACGCATGTTTAAGCCTGTGCAGTGTGCAGCTGCCTGTGCACTAACTTTCTAGGATTTGGATATTGTGTAGATAGTTTAAATGTTGCCTTTAGGATGATAGCATTTTCCCCGTTACGTAATACCCCTGGTTATAAAAACATTTTGCAGATCCTTGACTAATGTTTCCAACAGTTCCTTTGGTGTTAGTTGAATTCATAACATTGGCGGATATTGAACAAATGTTGGAGGTAGGTAAAATAAAATTACGCAAGGGTAACGGATCCAGGAGACAGGAGCCATACCCCTGGTTCCAATATTTGTTAGTAATTTTACTCATTTTAATCAAACAATTGTCACATACTTCTCACATTACGTTCCAAAAAAAAATTATCATTAATCCCATATGCACGTTACTTCAATAAGAAATTTACATTATAAAATACTCTCGTTTAAAAATGAACGGGGGATGGATCCGAACTGTATTTGGTCCCATCCAATACTACTTTCTGCGTAATGTATTCCCTGCTACAAATTATATTTTAACAAGTTCTTGTAAGATGTGAAACCGATCTCAATCCGTCTGTCCGGCACCTCGGTTGTCCAGTATTTGGTCTTTATCTAAGTCGAGAAAACGAGGGTTGCTTAGTAGTTCACTCATATTATCAATTAATATTATCGTAAAAACATTTATATCTAAAGTATCATGTAACATATACGTATTACATTAAAAAAGTATTTTGTAAATAATCACTTTCTCCAGTTATCGACTTGCCTATTACAAAAGCGATACGCTGCTAACCTCTTCTGTGCGGCCAGGCCGATCATTCGGCTGTTTAAGCAGAACGCGCATGCGTTGAGCGTGGATGAAGCGTGCTCGAATTCTACGCTCATTCTGGAACCTTTTACTCCACAATGCCTTCTTTTTCAGTGCGCTGCGACGCCACCTCCGCCTGTGCCTACCCAGACAGTGCGAGGCGATGTTGGAAGAGGAGAAATGAAATTGACGCCTTAAGGGACGCTTCAACGGAGAATTCTCACGATAATGATATATTTACATTTTCTTTCCAAATGAAAAGTATACAAATTGTAAAAGTAATTTAATATTATTTTGGGGAAAGGAATTAAACTAGAACACTTTCGCCAGGGTAGGAACTGCCTACCTTGCCTACTGCAAGGAAGGCCCCGGATTCATTCTTGTATGATAGATTTCTCCAAAATGTTTACAAGACAATGCATACTATCGACGCGAAGATTCTACAACCGACAATATTATACACCATTCGAACATACCAGTCCACTTGTGAATTCTACATATAATTTCTTTACACGAAACTTAACATCAAATAGTTATTTATAGTACAAGACGATAAAGACATACTTTATCTACGAGAGGAATGTATTATCCCATGACGAAGGGATGAAGGGATGAATGAGATATCGTCCTCGAGCAGATAAAGTATCTTTATAATCATTTACAATATTTGATTTATTTTTTTCCATTTGTTTTACAAAATACAATACAAAATATTAGGTTAAGCCAAGTTATTCGAGACGTTAGTGAAATAATTTCCAGTGAAACATGAAACAAGCATTTTTAAGTTGCTCTTACAAAGGGCTTAGATAATCGGCGTTGATAACTTCTAATTACAGTTGAGATTTACTCACTGTTTGAAATATATCAGAAAATTAGTGTACGAACGTTCACATATTTGTCTTTATTGTATGTTTTGAAAAATCGTTTATTTTACAATAAAGTTCTGAAAAAAAAATCCGTATCGAGAATTCACAAAATCTGTTTTTCTGTGAAAATATTGACACGATAAAAATTACGGCAAAGAATTTCATTTTTCGTACCAATTAATGGCATACAAGTAAAATGATTTATAGAAATTTTCGACATAATTGTAAGTTATGCTTTGTACAATAATAATTTGAAGTAAAATCTTACCTTGAGTTTTGAAGAAATTTTTTATTTCCTTCTCTTCGTCAATGTCCCGTCTCTTTCTTCCTCTGGACTCTACGGTAAAAGTTTCTTTTTTCTACGCCTTAGTAAAAATAGTCACTACAAATTTGTTGCACATAAACAGTGATCTAGTGACAAAGTCCTACAGTAGTCTCTTGTCATTTACTTGACCAGTCCAAGAGTACTATATTTGGGGACTTTATATTTGTTACACCTTTAGAGCTATTAATACATTGTATTCTGTTAATATAATATAACCTTTAATATTATCGAAAGAAAATCCAATTATGTATGTACACGTTCTCTTGTAAGAGGTTTCCAAACAAATCGTTTAACACAGTAATAATTTTTTGAAACAGATGCTTATGTACGTAGACCGAGTCGGAAATTGAATGCACTGTATTGACGGAGAGTATCTGAGCTACAACTGGACAATTCTTTGGTGAAAGAGGCGATCATGTGAAAGTGTTTCCAGATGTGTAAAGGCAGCCTCCGATTGGATGGTGGTCAACGACGCGGTGGTAGTGATTTTAATGGTAGTTGCACTCTGGAGCCTCCGGACGTAACCTCTCGCCGACGTAACCACTGATAACACTCAATGTTGTAATGCAAGAAAAACCAAAAACAACAAAAAAACCATTAAAAACTTTGATAGTGAGTATATACTCCATCAGAAGTGAAAGTTGAAATGTTCTGATAACACATAATAGAACTTTCGAGTACTATCTCTCTCGATATTCCATTGGGCACCCATCGGATCTCCCCTCTGAAAACGCACATCAAACAGAGCGCTATGGCTCTTGCATTTACATTCATTCGCCTTCTCCGTATTCTTTTCTTCTTCTTCTTCTTCTTCTTCTTCTTCTTCTTCTTCTTCTTCTTCTTCTTCTTCTTCTTATTATTATTATTATTATTATTGGCGTATAGGTCATTCCTGAACACGCTACACGATTAACAAGTGTAATTTTTTCAGGATCAACTTTTTCAGCTGAATCCTTCAGTACGACAAGGTTGTTACGCTTTGAAGTTTGAATTATGAGATGATAGGATGATGATGATGAGAGGTGAAGAGACAATCACAAATACGACCATGTTTCCGCAGGACTCGATTCTGCAGCTTCGACTGCGCAGATGACGGAAAATCGACTTTTGAATAATCAGGGATTTCAACGAAAATGAGATCTGCACCATTTTATTAAACGTCCTTCGCACTATTCAACAACAAAATTTAATTAGAAAATGTCGAGCTATTTAAAAAAAAATGAAATGTCTGAGGGGCTTCATGTGAAGTACCTCCAAAATTAAAATATTTTTTTTTTTATTTCCAGAGGTCGCGACATCAGTCAAAACAATTGGGGAATACCAATTTTGGAGATCTGCTGAACGGTTTATACGCCAGCCTTGTGCACAAATGGACGGGCAGACACTCAGACTTTTGCCGTCAATCGATTTTTCAGTATGAATGACGCACAAAACATGGATTCTGCCTACACCACTTGTTAGAATTTTTTCTTCTATATTTAGAAAAAGGATTTGTCTACTTTTTCGATACCAGGGCCCAGTAATAAGAATTTTTGTATTGCAAATTTGCCGTTTTCCGGCTCATGATTACAATACTTCCTCTTCTTACGTTAGTAAGTGCGAAAACGTAAACTAGTGGTGCTACAGAATGGCACAGAATTTCGCCGTATTAGTTTTTCATTTCCTTTTGGTCTCGGCTAGCTATTCGGACTTGAAATATTCTCTTGCCAGCTGCCAACTATCGCCAACTAAATATGGATTAAAACGCCAACTAAACATAATAAAACTAACTATGGACAACAAATTTTATATGAAGGAAAATATATATCTTCAATTTTATGGTTGTAGGAAGAAGTGAACAAAAATATTTTTTTTTACATTTTCGAAAATTCCGAGTTAATAGTGAAAATCTGACATATGGCACCTTTATAAGTGTATTTTTCTTTATTTTCACATGAAATTTAAAGAAAAAATTGCAGCCGTTTTTGAGAAAATTTTGAAAATGTCCGAGGGGCTTCATGTAAGATACCCCTAATTTTAAAGAATGTTTTTCAAAATTTCAAATCTTTGACTCAAGTCAGATGAACAGGGGTTTCTTCAATTTGGAAAAAGTTCTACGCATAGTTTAGGCTCTTGTAGTGTTCAAAGACGGACGGATGGATGAACAGACGGACTGACGTACAGACAGACAAATGGACAGACAGACGGACGTTTGAAAAAATACCCCTTTTTCGATATCAGGTGACCCCAAAACGTGTATTTCCGTTGAAATCTCGAAATCGATTTTCCGCAGCATTACATAACTTTCCCAATAATACGCAAATTACTTCATATATACGTATGTATATTGGAAGTAATAAAAATAAAACTTATAGTTATTGCAAACAATAATTCATATACTGGAGAATTATAAGCCTACAACATTTGTCTAAACAAAATACAAAATTTTGTATTAACTGTTTTGAAAAAAATATGCGCCCATGTACTTTCTGACCATGGAATACGTTTTGGTTACGACTGGCTTCTGGATATTAATAATTGCAGATATGTTGATGCTGAGTTCCTTCAGTGACTTGGCAGTGATTTTCGACACCACACCAATGGCTGAAAATGCCACAGGTTTTGTTTTCAAATCTCCCAGAGAGCATTGCTCCTTTACAATTTGGCCAATTATCTTTTTTTCCAACTTCATTTGGTAGGTTGTCATGATGGTGTTAGTGTCAACCACAATGAAGTTATCAAAGCAGATGTTATTGTATATTCTGTTCCAGGTGGTGCTAACAAGCCTGGTGTGATGTACGGTTTTATCTGTTGGGATGCTTCGGTCCTAATATAAAATGTAGGTGTTATTTTCTAGAACTGTTCAGGTATGGTACATGTTATAAGGTGAAATATTTTGCAGAAGATCGTATTTCTTGGAGAGTTTGGCGTGGATTATACGTATACAGATATACAGTGTACCATTTTTGCTATTATTTGGTCTTGGTTTGTGATAACGCAGCTCTCAGTCTCAGAATACAGGTACCCCAGCGTGAGTGATTTGTACAGCATATCAACGTCTGATTGATTGACTACTGATGCAGAATGTATACCGTGTGTGTGACTTCTATTTCCATTTCCCTATTTCTTCTTCAACTGATTACTGTTACAGGTTCATGTCGTATGAAAGGTAGAGAGTAATAATAATAAAAATAATAATAATAATAATAATAATAATAATAATAATAATAATAATAATAATAATAATAATAATAATGTCTTTATTAATGGCGAGGCTCAGGGCATAGGGCCTGCTCTTCCGCCTAACCACTGAATTTTGTAATGTACTTTATGTACTTTTGGAATGTAATTATTATCTACCTGTTGGATTATTTTATGGAGTGGCGAGGTTAATTTTTTTTTTCGAAATACCCTCTCAAAATATTGGTTTTTTTGATTGTAGGCTTGAGTATTGCTAGTTTAATGGATGATAAAATTCTGTCTTCAGTTTCTCTTTTATCTGCTTCCTATATCAGTAGAGAAATGTTCAGTAGAAACAATTCGGATATTATGGAATAGTCGGAGAAGATGAAAACCCGAGCTCATTCCTCTGTCAAGAGTTGCAGCCCAGTGGAACAGTGATAAGCTTCTTCAGAATGCTCGTATGCTGTTCTGCGGTCAGTGTCACTCGCTTGCCACGTGCGCCCCGCTTCGGCAGAAAATTCGTTTTTCGGAATGTATTTTCTGTAATCTATTTCTTACCCAAAAGTAACATTCATTTTTTACCTTTTTTTACAAAATAAATTAAATTAAATTAATCATTTTGGCTGAGCTTAAGAGGAGTTAATTCAGTGTCTACAGAACATACAATTTGCGCTGTGTCATATCTTAAAGAAAGCCTCTCTGAGACTTAATTTCTTCGGCGTGAAACTGAGGACGAACAGTGAATCCAAGTTCACCCTGACCGAGAGGAATAGTCATTTTTTGCAAACACTCTGTTATCGAAAATAGTAAACAAAGAATTAAAATTGTAAAATTACAACATCGATGATTTAGATTTTTTCCATAACGAAGTCTCTTCTTTAAAACTAAATATTGAAATATTGTAAATGAAAATCTCTGGTTTTGAAAGTAGCAGATGCAAATTTGCAACTTTTTTAAGCGTGGGAAAGGAAGAGCTTTAAGGACCTGAGTTCGAATCCCACCGCGGAGGAAGAAATGTTGCTGGTAGTAAATACTTTTGCAGTTTCATGTGGGCCTAGTATTTTAATATTGCGTAAGCGTTACAAGTAATGCAAGAAATAATATCCCCTACTTGTTCATCGTGTAAACATGTTTTTTCAAACATGAATCCATGCATGTGTTATTTCCGGAAGCAGATCTGTCGGAGCCTACGGTACATTTCTGAGTGTTAGACTGCTCTCTAAATACGTAAAGTCCACAAGCTTTTAAGAGAGGGATCTCAGGCGTGTTGACCATTTTTTTGTTAAACATTTTTCCTCCGTTCTTCTGATCATAAACCGATTTTTAGGGCATGTGATTATAGGTGATATGAAAGTATTTATTATAAAAAAATATTTATCTGTTTCCAGCTAGTATAATCTGTCATGTAGTGTATAAATCAGGCATATATGGGTCAAATAACCTAATATAAGAAATTTGACCCACGATGTAATAAATATAGGAACGGATAATGTAATTAATAATGAATTAGTGAAAACCACTGGCAAACTCAGTTCATTAAAAAGAATCAAACTACCATAAACTATAAATATCCTTATCATGTATGACCTATGTTAAGAATAACATTAATGGTGTAATGTCTACAGTGATGTTTATTATTCATTGATATATGAAGAATATCCGATCACTGAAATTATGTATATATATATATATATATATATATATATATATATATATATATATATATATATAACACACACACATATGAAAAATCCCCTCAGATGGCGCATGGACACCGTGCTAGCTTTCTGTGAGGCGTTTCCAGGCTATATTTCCGGTAGAAGCGAAACTGAAGTTGTTGTTTTCTAATACTAAAGTCTCAGTTTCTCCATCTCTGACGAACGAAAGCTTAGACAGGCCAAATAAGCTAGGCACGGCGATGGAAATAGTCATGATCGCCATGACCTGGAAACCTCGCTAGCTGGCTGAAGTCCTATTAATCAGACTCCAAGTGCCAAATACATTGATTTAGGGAAAAAAATGAAATTAAAAAAATCAACCTTGTAATAATTGTTTAAAAATAATCACTAAAACACGAAATTTCGTTTACAGAAAAGACAGCACCCCAACTAGCTACTATGCTAACGCACATTGAAAGATCGAAGTCAAATTGTAGTTAATCTTGTTAATGTTGCGGTCCCAGTGTACCCGATAGGTTTTGTAGTTCTCTAATTATCCCATCAAGTTTTGCCTTTTAGAAAAATTGCAAATGTTCAAGAGAAACACAATTATGCACTCTACTGCCGGTATTTCATCGTAATTGTGGTGTTAGTAGTATGGCTACGTAGTGGGTAAAATATTCGTAAACGTATTAGGTCAATGCTCCCTATAACGCTTCATTACATTATGTTTTAAGAAATTGCTTTATGGAATATTATCTTGCTTTGTTATTACTATATGCTTTTGTAGAACGGTGACCTTAATATTATTAATTTCAATAACTGATATGACAGTGTGACTTTTATCCTTTCAGAGAAAACCAAATAAACAAATAAACATTTTTGACACAACCACTAAAATGGTTTCCTTCCCTTACAAAACTCCAGCATGTGCACAAAACAACTGATTATGGGCCTAGTGAAGTTTCATCATCTAATACCATGTGACAGCACATAACAAATAGAAGGGAAAATTTAAAAAAATGGTATTGTATGCATGGTATAGCATAGGCGCAGAGGCGCTTAGATATTCAGGAGCCCATGGCAGCCATAGAACTTGCGTCCCTACCAGGATACTTTAAATTAAGGTTGTTATTTGTTTAAGCAGGTGTACTTTGAATAGCGCCCCTGTGAGTGGCTCCCAAGGCTCGTGCCGTGTCCGCCATATCGATGCCACCGCATGTAGGCATAACGTGATAGCATTGCAAACATCCAAAATGAAAATTATAGTACTGAGGAGAAACGGAACATGTCAGTGAATTCATCCCCTCCTCCCCAGTACAGCTACCTCGATCTTGCAATTTATCACCTAAACACCGTTAAACGCTGTTATGACATGATTCCTTTCTTCATAGTTCAATTTGCCTTGCCTTAAAGAACAACTTTCCTAAACAAAACAATTTGCATTTTTGATTTGTTCCCTTTCTCCTCATGCTGATTCAGTTACAATCTATGTAATAAAAACAAAATCATTTTATTTAATTAATAAACACTACCTTGGTTTCGAAATCATCCACCAAATATTACTTCTTGTGCATATACTTACCCATGATGTGACACTCGCCCATCTGTCTTTGGTACATATTGCAGGGTTCATACGCAGGAAAAACAACGACATAACATCGGCCATTATATTAGTGTTGCTGGACTCTGCGGGAATTGTAATGGCGTCTTCTTGCGTTGTTACCAATTCGTTATTCAAACTTCCGTCCTGAAAAAGAATGGCTAATTAGCAAAATTCGATGCAAATTTAATTAATTAATTAATTAATTTAATAGTTAATATTTAATTAATGTGAAATTATTTGTATTAGGTTATTTATTTATTTATTATTTATTATTTATATTTATTATTTATATTTATTATTTATTTATTTATTTATTATTTATTTATTATTTATTATTTATTTATTGTTTATTTATTATTTATTTATTATTTATTTATTTATTTATGTATTGTTTATTTATTTATTTATTTATTTATTTATTTATTTATTATATTAGTTATTATTTATTTAGTTTATTTATTTATTTATTCAGATGGTTCAAAGTAGGTAACCCATTTAGAGGAAGTAACAGGTTTTTGTAATTTAATTTAATTAGAGTTATTGTAATTTAACTAATTGAATATTAAAGTGTTAACATTCAGGTGGGTTGTAAATGGTAGGCCAGGTGTGACCAAACCAAATGGTTTCACGTGTCACTTTGATGACCCGTAACTCTATAGCGGGGGTCACATTTAGGTAAATATGCTTTAAAAAATAATAAAATCAAAAATGAATTAAATTTTATTGATACACTAATATTTAATACATTTAACCCTGTAGTCTTAATTAATAAGATATTTGTTTCTTTAAGAAATTTTTACATCAATAAGAATTTTTAATCAGAAGTTTTAGATGCGCGATCTCCTGTTATCTTGTGATAATTTTGTAAATGCCAATTTTTAATTATTTCTTAGACTTAATGCAAGTAGTAATAAAAAACTTGAAAATTTTAAATAACATACATCATTTTAAGATTATATTTACTTCTTATTAATTTTTAATTTTATTTGCTTTTGTAAAAATATATAATTAAACTCATGTGAGTCAATTTCAGAATTTGTTTGGATTAAAAACTTTGATTCTTCCGATGCCACTTTATTTTATTATTAGCACTACAAAAAATTTAGTAAGCACGCCAATAAGTTGAAAACAAATCTGATGCATAAACAGAGATTCCCTTGAAATGGTACGATTAATAACATCAGCAAAGAATTATACCTCACGTCTAACCTCTAATAAATCATATGTATGCTAGCAAATGCTGCGCTCTTTCTGAAGCTACCTTCTCTACATTCCGCGCGGTTCACAATGTCGTCGACTAAATTCATCAAACTCGTAGGGATGTGAATGTTTATTAACTTATTAAGAAAGAACCGTTGTTGCCGTATTTCCAGATACAACTTGTTTCGTTTCAACCTCAATGAATTGAGTGTGTCATTGTGATTTTTTTTTAATTGTTGCGTCTGCATTGACGTCACGTATCTCCAAACTCCTCGAAGAGCGTTGAGCGCTCTCTTTTTGCTTAAGGAGTAATCCTCCGTTAACATTTATTTTTACATTGGTCTGCTGTCCAGTTTTGCCGTACTCATTTAGAGTTGCCAAGGCGACCGCCAGGTAGCATTTATCAACATGGCTCCGTCACTAACCAGCGGCCAGAATTGGGAAGGATTTAGGAAGGAGGTGGGGTTTAGGACACTTCACAGTGGTTGGACTAGCCCTTCTGAAGCCATCAAACTTTTTTGTAAGAACAAAACTCACATGAGATTGTCCGGGACTCGAACCCGTTTTGGTGAAACATGAGTAATTTCGCTCTGAATCACGAGCCAGTCATATCGAATTTCTTGGAATATTGCGGATATCAAAGTATGTCGCACTTTCTACGTGGTTTATGTGCCTATGTGGTCTATATATTAGTTCCGATACATTTTAGTTTAACTGTTTAATGACTGAACAGGATTCGCAGCGACGTTAAAGTGGAATAACAAATCTTTCGTTGTTTTGTGAAATTCTGTTAACGGAAACTCATGTGAATTTCCATTTATTTAATTTTTTGTATATGTTCAACGAAAAATAAAATGTCCACTACTTGATGAAATCAAGTAATATGAAATCGTTGGCTGGCCGCACAATTTGACGTGGCGGGACTCATGTGGCCCGCAGGCGGCGTGTTGACAAGGCCAGTGGTAGACGGTAGGAACAAAATCTACTGAGGTAGTAGAGGCGTGGCCAACCGAAGTGCGCGAGTCTCTCTGCAGTGTCACCATGCTGGTGAGAGTACTAGCAACATAAATGATGTTATCACGAGAAACCAGGCAGCGATGGGTCTGTCCGAAAGGGAGTGATGTGACGGCACACGTTACAATTGCCGCACCGCAGCGAAACCAAGGACGGAAGCGTAGGTGTCGGCAGGCTGGGATCCGTACGAGAGACTTTCCTAGCGCGCTATACAAGTATATGAAAACAAACAATGAAGCGAAGATAATGGTGGATCTACTACTTGTCTCAATTATTTAAAAAAATCAAATTCTTGAATCCAATTTCAAATTTCAAACCACTATTGAGGGATTTCCTGTATTTGTTAATTAAATATGAATCATTTCTACGTATTAATCACCTATAAGGCCCCCCAATTCGGTTTATCAATGAATATGAACAATTCACCCACATTATTGATGATAATTTGTAAACATAGCAGAAATGATAGGAATATTCTCATATTTTTTTAAATCATGAAGCTGGCCAATAAATTTAATGAGAGAAAATAGACTTTTCAATCTATAAAAAACTGTCTTTAAATAACAACTCGTCCATTTGTACAAAAACGAAATACACTCAAATTGGGTTCTCAATGCTAACTATTTACGATTTTATGAAATAAATGTTTTCGAAGAAAATATCAAACGAAAGATGATATATCTGCAAACATCTTCAATTTGTTGAGTAATAAATTCCGCTAGGAAATTCCCAACTCTCGCAGATGACTTCCTTAATCTCTGATATTTCGTCTGACGTATGGGAGCTTTGTATCGTCCTCATATGAAGAAATGGATGTGACGCACGTTACAATGGAGATCGCAAACTCACGTTGAACATAATATTTAGAAAGGACTTTGACGCTTGAAACACTTTCTTGCGAATTGAAATTTTAATTTTCTTATGAAATAATTTTCGGCACAAAATTACTCCAATGTATCAGTAATTCCCGAGTAATTCGTAAACATGAAAATATAAAGTTTTCTCAATTTTTCAAACCCTTAATAGAAGAATCGAATGATGGATTTAAGAATGTTATAGAAGAGTAAACCCTGATCATAAAAAATAAAATATTTCATTGAAACGTTTGGAGCCATTCCTGAGAAAATGACGTGTCTTTCTGCAAATGTGCAATTGTGAGTTCGTTTTCACAAAACACTTTTGCATTTTCGAGAAACTTCATAGGAAATTATTTGAAGCATTTGTACTCACAAATGCAATAATGTGTAAAAATGTCCAAAATTTAAATATCAACGATAGAATTATTGTAAAAAAATACATTTGTGAAATTTTTAAAAATTCAACAAAGTGCATTAAAAGGGCGTAAATAAATGCATTTTTTTACTATTCGTAATAAAAATTTCAATAAAGTGTTCGAGCCATTTTGAGAAAAATAGAGCTTGTCCCGTCTGGGGCTGTGCCCCGCTGGTGGGATATTTCTGTTTAAGGAAAAACCTCGCAAGCTGACGGATAGGTCGGCACCGGAACTCACCATGCAAGGGGTGAAAGTTCTCCGCTACATCTCGCGATAAAAAGTGCACTACACTTGCGAAACTAATAACCTTCGCAGTTGACGATTCCGGAATCACTAATCAACAAAAAAATACATCCGAATGACGTCTGTGACATGTTATATTAGTGCTTTTAGCTCTGTTCGTACAAAAAGGTTACAGAACTAGTTGTGTTCAACAGCCCATACTTTCTCGCATTATTTACTACGGCTCCACAATATCATACTATTGTGTGAACCTGCAAAGTGTGCAGCCTGCAAACAAATTTTCTCCGCTCCGAAACACGAATTTACGCTCATCGAGATAACCCGCCTTGCGCTTTGCCGTACTCCAAGTAGTCGCTCGATCGCATTCACTTCTGACAACGCTTAAATATCTACGAGTCTCTCCCGCAATTCCCCACACTGACTTTTCTTCTTACATTCAGATAGTTCAACGAAAAATAGACCAGAGCCGTTTTCTTAAGAGTCCTTTGCTTTATCCGCGGAAGAAATTTGAAGAAAAAAAATTGGAACCGTGTATGAGAAAGAGTTTTTTCTTCATGAATTGCATTAAATGTAAGTAGAAATTAGGCGAAAATATTCCTTTTTACTTTCTCGCCTTTACGTCGTAGGAAGAGAAAGTATTGTATTCAAGCGCCGGAAAACGGTGAGTAGTCGACAGAAAAAACCTTATTGCTTGGCCCTGGCAACGAAGAAGTGGATAAATCTTGTTCCAATAGATTGGAAATTACTTCTTACATATTGTGTAGCCAGATGTTCGTTTTGTGGGTCCTCTGTCAGCCTGTCCATTCGTCCGTCCGTGTGTGATCAAAGCTAGCGCCAAAACCATTTAGCCGATTGTTTCCAAAATTGATGTTCCTCGATAAATTTAAAGGAACTCAAAGCCCTCTGAGATTGAAACGGATATTTTGATTTAGAAGCACTTTACATAAAGCCTCCGATTTTTCCAATTTCCTGAAAAAATGCATTAAACTTTGCCCTCGGATAGGGAGAAAACGCAGGCAGGTCTCATTTTGTTTATATCCCTTTTTTAAATTTCAAAAGTTCAATTTGTAATTACAATTAATATATATATATATATATATATATATATATATATATATATATATATATATATATATATATATATATTAATTGTAATTGTACAAAGAAGCCGAAAAATTAAACTTTATTACCTGAATTCAGGGAAATATATTCTCTGAATTGAATCTGTTGTGTATTTTCATTAATTAAAAAAAATGATGTTTTAAAACTATAAAATTGAAGATGAAGATTTTTGCCTTAAAAAAATCTGTTATAGAAAATCAGCTCTTTAAAAAAGGTCATGTACAATTTATTTGAAAACCGAATCGTTTTCACGTAATTTGCGCTTGAAATTAATGCAATGTTTTAAAAAATTCGTTTCCTCGAAAACCGCTCTAAAATTTTTCTGCAATAGTTTTTATTTCAAGGAATGAAACAAAAACGCTTAAAAGAATTACGCTAGTCTCATTTTCGTTGAAAGCTCTGAATTTTCGAAAATTTCAAATTTAGAAGTAATGCAAAAAATTGCGTGTTGTTATAGCGACAGTAACGATCACTGAATATTTTAAGCATCTGTTATTCTTTGGCTCTTCAAAAAAGAAAGCTGTTGTTTTAGTTATTTTTCTTAAGATCGTTTCCATTTGTCGTTCACGGTCCGCTGATCACTCTCGTTTTTGGACCTTGCTTTGTTTAATTCTTGAGTCTGCGTGTCTTTATTTGTCAATTGGGTGTTACGTAATGACAATGTGCACAATTTTAACGCCACTCTGCCTATTCCAAGACCGTTGAAGGAGCTTCCTCACCTTTTCAATTTCATTTCATTTCGGAATCAACGTTCGAAGCGTAACAACCGCTTCTCTGCTACTGAAGTCCGGCTTACGGAGAGGGGAGAGAGTGGGAATTTCTCAGTGGTGGCGATTCGAGCGATCTGATCAGCGTTCACTCCCTCTCAAATCTCGTTAGTAATAATGTTCAAATCTCGCTGACACACAAAGGGAAGTGGGCTGTGGATGGAAGGCTACAATGCAACACTAAGAGAGAGCATTTTCGACGGAATTTATTTTCCAAGGAATAAAAGGCAGCAAGGACAACATCTGTTCCCATAAATTCCATGCATTTTCACAGCAGAACAGCCCGTCACCAAGCTTCGCGGCCGCGGCGCGGACGTAGGGTCAAATATACCTCGTGCCAAAAGGCTTGTGTTGATAAGTTCAGCGAAGGCAGACAAATCCAGTATAATACGATTCGATTGCTGATATCGGAGGAGACAGTCCCCGAACGATAACGCACATTAATAGGCAAGTTTCTATCAGTATAACTCTTTGCAGCGAGAGCTTCTAAGAGAAAATCGAGTTGCCTCTTTCTCGATAGCGTTCTCAATGCAAATGATTTTCATATGTCGCAGCTTGTTCAACATTTCTTACTTGCGAGAACGAGAGAGAATCAGCGGCATTTCACTGCCCTTTCCACTATTTTCCTCTTCCCTTCTTTATATTTTTTTGCTTTTGTTTTTTTATTCTTTTGGCATTTGTATGGATTTTGCGGAGGCTCCATGTCTGTGGGGAAAGAAAGAAAGAAAAGCTCTAAAAACAAAGAAAAATGACGTAAGAAAATTTGATCAAAAACCATTTTAGATGAACAACTCAAGCTGTTGGATATGTTACTGATGCAATCGAGGTTTCTTCCTTTTGTTCAAGTGAACTCACCTTGCAAAAAAAAAAGTTGTACTGTTTTTTGTAAGAAAATCTATGCCTTCATTTATCGCGAAAATATTTATCGCCGCCGAACTCACAATGGCGGCGCCGATAAACGTTACTGAAACCTTAGACTCACAACGGCTGACATCACTATACATGAGCGAATAAATCGAATAGGATACTCAGGAATTGTGTGGTGAACATTTTTTACACCTCGTAAATATTGTTTGAAGCAAGTACCATTACAATGATATTAAAATCGATTGAATCCGCAAAAAATGCATTAAAAATGACGTAAAAAGAGGAGAAAATACTTATTAATCGAAATTGACAAAAAAACACAAAAAATGACTTCAAAAGAGGTAATTTCTTTTCGTCATATCATAAAATGAATATCTATACTAAACGGCATTGTTCTAAAGTGATAAGAAAAATATGACATTTCAGTCAAATTCGCTCCCTAATAATGACATTGTGTACACGATGTTGAATTGTGTCTGTGGTTGCTATGAGTCGCGACCTCCATGCAAGGGCAATGCTTTGCTCTTGCGTACTTTAGCGATAAACGCATGTGGTAACAAAGCAGTGGGCTCTATTTGTTTTCTTTCTCGCATCTCTTTCTCCTTGATTAGCCAATGAAAGTCCCGGACATTCAGTTAATATTCACAAATCGTAGAGATTGCATATAGATAAACAAATCTGATTATTGTGAAATACTACTGACCCACAATGATGGAAAGGTGAAAGTATTTCATGTGATTGACTGAAGAAGATTGACTGAAAGGGAAATGACGGAAACTGTGAAAGAATTGTTTTCTTTGAGGTAATCGTTTTCTTTAATACCTACTAAACTGATTCTTGTAGTTTGACATGGATATTCAAAGATATTTACGCGTTTGTTAGAAATCGCCACGGGGCGCGGGAGAAGGGAAGATGCAATTTTGATACCATAAATATGGAACACATTATTTAAAGAAAGACTGGAATATATTAATTAGACGGAACAGAAAAAAATCGGCAGAAAATAAATGAAATTGAATTTAAAATATTAATAAATTGACCAAGAATTTGATTTTGTAATAGGTGACAAACGAAATTATCGTCCTCTCGTTAATACACAAAATGAAGAAGTGGAGCTGCATAGAAAGCTTATAATGTAGTATTACTTGTTTGACGTTGTGTTTTCAACTGTCCACAGAATCTCCAATCATTTGTACGTTCAAAGAAATCCAATTTTTTTAGAATATGTACGACAGTGTAACAGTATTATCATTCAGTATTATCTACAGCAATACCACGAATTTCATAAGAAGGCAATTTTGAAAGAAAAATAATAGGATCAATGACGTCAAATGCTTTTGAGTGGTCAAATAATATTCCAATAGGTATTTAATTTTGATCCATTCATGATCCGACATCTTCTAGAAAAGTTTCTGTAAATTTTGATTTTCTAAAACGAGTTCGCAACGCTTCATATTTAATGAGAAGGGTTTTCTTTCGCACCTAGAATACGTAGTATATTCAAAACACACTAAACGACTATGTTAAGTGTTCATGTAAAGTACCCCCAGATTTTAAAGATTGTTTTTCAAAATCTCAAAGTTTCGACATGAGTCAAATATGTCAGACAGGTTTTTTTTCAATTTAGAAAAAATCCTACGTATGGTTTAGGCGCTAGTACAGTTCACAGACGGACGGACAGCCAGACAGGCGGACGGACACACGGAACGTTTTCAAAACAACAATTTTGTCTGTATCAGGGGTCAGCAAAACGTGCATTTCCGTTAAAATCTTGAAATCGATTTCCAACAGCATTAATTTTCCGTGTACTACGTATTCTCCGTATATACGTATGTATACGGGAAAGTAAATATATATATATAGTTCCATTTGAAAAAACAAAGTTACCTCAATAACTCGTAAAGTACAAGTGATAAATTAGAAATGAATATATACGTGAATTATCCCCATTCCCTCGTGCACATGCGTGAAAACTGCATTGCAATAACTTTAACCGCTCAAAAACTGCAGGAGGTGCGAATGAGACGTCACGAATTGCAAATGTTCATTATATAAAATGAAGGTTCGCAATTTTTAAAAAATCAGAGATTGCAACGAAAATGTGACCTGCACCATCCTTTTAAGCATCGTTTAAACAAGGACAAAGTAAAATAAAAAAAATTAAGCCATTTTCGAGAAAATTATGAAAATGTGTAATTGATGCTTCATGTCAAGTACCCCCAAAAATCAAAATATCTTTTTCAAACACGCAGGATCTTGAGTTCATTTAAATGGTCGAAGAATATCAATTTTACAGAAAATCGGCTGAACGGCTTAGATACTATCGTTGACCTCAGACAGATGGACTAATATTTTATGGTCCTTCGATATTTCAGTATCAAGGACCCACAAAAGGTATTCAAAAAGTAGTCATTTTTAAGTACATGAATAAGATTTATCCATTTTTTTGTTACTAGGGCCTGGTAATAATAGTTTTCCTGTTCTGCGAACGAATTTCATTTGCACGAAACTCTATCTTCAATATGTTAGATGCATGACGTTGAAAAAAAAAATTCAATTTCTGAAAATTTAAACACTCAGGTGTTATGTGTAATTATGTACAATTATGTAAATTATGAAAACTGTGTAAATTATGTAATTGTGTAAAACGGAAAGGGATGTATAGGTTCAAGCTGAAATGGGGCAGCAAATGTAACCAGGAAGTATGCTGTAAGTAGTATAAGGAAGTATGGTTGCTTCAAGTAAAAATATACTTGCCCGATAATTTTTATCAGACAACTAAGATTTGAATTATGTTTATATTATTTACTACTTATTGTATGTATGTACGCATGTACTTGGCGCGACAGCCCGTGAACAGGCTCGCGCCTACCGGCGACGTCCCTGCCTCGCGGCCATTGGTAAGGGGGTACGTGTGATTAGCACATAGACTTCCCCACGCCGTATTCCGGTCTTCTCAACCTAACAAGTAAATTTTCTCATCGTCACACAGCATAATATACTGGGACAAGGAAAACGCACACTATAGTCTTTGCTCGACCGGGAATCGAACCCGGGTAGCGTAGTGGAAAGAGAGCACGCCGACAAAGAGCTAGTCCCGAGCGACGTTTACTGCTTATTACTTCATTTAATTTTTATTTTCTTTTTATATTCTGATTTGGGACATGAATATGTCTGAATTGCGCATTCTTTGTATGTTTTAATTTTGTGTTATATTTTATTAAATCATTCAGTTATTTGTATATGACAGTAATGCGAAATAAATTAAAAAGCCTTTCTTACAGGCGAATAGTTTTTTTAATAGGCAAAAATCTTTGTCAGATAAATCTCTTAACTCGAACATAGTAAGTTATTGCGCAAATATTGCACAATTAGGTACTATACCGATTTCAAAATCAAGATCCTTCCGATTCGAAATGTTCAATACGTCTCTCAATTGACAATTCGAAATAGGACCGACATATTTCATTTTATTCACGCCTTTTCTTTGCCTTGGCAAATTAAATTGGATTTAATTACTCTTTGGGAGTAAAAACTGTTAACGAACTTCTCCAAGATGCAACTCCATGAGTTGGGCCGGACATGTTGTGGCGCAGCGAGAGCGGTGACTCACTGCATCAACTGATGTCACTACAGTGCATCTGAGCGGGTGGTCCTAGGTTCGAGTCCCGACAATGCCTAGGTTTTTTTCGACACTAGCTTGTCAGCTAGGTAATGAGCGAGGTTGTACTGTAATTTGTTACTCTTAATGTTGCACTTTGAATTTTGTGTCGGCGTCTCTTTTGTGCGGTTTGTGTCGTTCGCGGGCGTCTGCTCTTCACAGTTCCAACTTACGCAGGTATGTAGTACAACTGCACCATGTGTATAGTTAGGATGGTGCAACAGGTGCGCGGCACTAGGGCCCCAAATGAGAATACCCGCCGACGTCCGATAAAGATAGCATTGGCAAAGGGGGTTCCATTTGAGCCCTCTGCACCAAGGCTTCCGAAACGTATCTACGTCTCTGGTCTGCACATCGTTAATTATTTGTTTATGACTACGTTCATACTATTCACCCATCAATGATTTATTTTGTATCAATGATTTTTATCATCAATGATTTATTTGTACAAATGAAGAAATAAAATAATAATCAACTTTTTTCAATGGTGATAATGGGGAAATTTGTTGATAATAATAATGACCCAAGAATAACAAACAATTAAATGTTCCTTTTGTTTTCGCATTTGTTTCGAAACAAGATTATTTTCGTTCTCCTTTGCATGATGTAATACATCGAAGTCATAAGAAAACTGATAATGTACTAATCATGTCGTTGGCATGTTGTCCCAAAGTGTCTCCGCCATACCTCAAACAGGCTTTGCCGTAACAAAGATGCGTGGAGTCGAGTGTCAGCCGTGATATAATCGAAACCATCAAACGGATGTAGGGTTTTTGTGGCAGCTGCAGTAGTGGCCATGCGAGCGGGTCGAGAAGCTATCGCGCCATGCCACATCGCCACCACACAATGAGAACTGTCTATCAGGGCCGATGCTGCCGACCCGAGCGTGTTGCTAGGTGCCCGACTCCTCAGAATCCATCAATTTCTCCACTTCGGTGTTCTACTCTTCATGTAAACTAAAGTATCTGGATTGCTGTACATTAGCACCCAAAAGATAACAGCTAAATTTTAGTAAATTCTATTATGTATATTAACTATTAAAATAAATGAATTCTTATTAAATTAAATCTTATTAAATTCGTCTTAATTACAGTTCATTCAGAAAGCTATTGAGGAGAAATGGTGTTAACATTGTAATCCTTGTTACTTTCAAGTACTTCTCGCTTTCTATTGCAATATTATTTTTTCTTGTTATTTCTAATCGCTTATCTTCGTGCTTAAAAAATTCTCTCCTCCATCTTCTTCTTTCTGTTTTCATTTCATCTTCCTTATCCTTTTCTTACTCTCATTAGTTCTAATTTGTTTTATTTTTTCTGACCTTTTCATCTACTGCCTCCTTGCCTGTTGTTTTATTTTCATTCATACTCCAGTAAAAAAAGGTGCGTACTGACAATCTTTTATTTTATGAGAAAAATAATGAGTGAGAATACCGCCCATTTATGACACATGACAAGCAAAAAATAAATGTTGTAGTTAAGAGAATTTTTTTAAAGGATATTCATTCCAAAAGAAAAAAATATATAGGTGACTTTAAAACGTATTGTTTACTGTTTTTCATGATCATAATTTTTATTGTTAATACATGTAGTTTTTGGTTTTTGCTAATTTATTCTCATTTTTTAAATTTTTTTTCTATAAGCTGATTCTCTAAATCAGTATCAATTGTGGAAGATGAGAACAATCTCCTTGCGTTTGTCGAGTTGCAGAATCTCTTCTATTCTCTTTTATTATGCGTAATGGAAATATGAATTAATGTATCAACGAATGAGGTTATCAAAATTTAAAAACAATGATTTTATTCAAACGTATAATATAAACTTATTGACAAACTAGCGTCAAACGTGTTTTTCTGTTGAAATACTAAGTAAACCTCGTCTTCTGTCGCATGTAGCAAAATGAGATCTCGAGGAAAACGTGCAGATAGTGAAGCTTCTTTTACAGTCCAGAAGCAAGGCAAGGGACCTTCTCAGCATTGGCTCATTGGTTCAAGGGAAACTAGACGACAAATCTGATCGAGATGCGGGTCATTGATTCAGAAGCTCATAACCAAAGCTAGGATTTGTACGAAATACCTAAATACGTGCATACATACGGACAAAAAATTACCAACATTTGCCAAAAAGAGCAATATGGACTAACAATTGAATAACCTGATTAAAATAGTGAAAATAATGAATTAATCAAATGTTTAAATTATAAAAATTTAACGATCAGTTAATTTAGTGTTAAAACAGTTGAACAATCTTAATTAATCTTACATTACGAATAGACCAAACATCAACGTGCTCCTTTCCTGTTAATTAGCCATTTACAATGTATTGCATTTCAAAGCACTGTTGTAAATGTTCAAATGTGAATTTCTCCTTTTCATCTCTTAATATTGCATTATACTGTCTAAAATGCCGCTTAATATCAGAAGTAGTGATGCAATCCTTCCTGGATCGTCTATATTACGAGCATAGTGGTGTCACATCCAGATCTACTTCTAGTTACAATTTACTAATTTAAATTGCACTGAAACTTAATCTTACAAGAATAATTTTGAAATACTATAGTACAAAACATTTGAACATTTATGTGATTTCAATAAATATGTAAAAATACCAGTATATACTACATCTGGAAATATGGACAATCAAGTATGTTTCAAATCACTTCGAAAAGCCGAATTTGAAAACACATGTCAAAAACTTCGTTGTAACTAATGAACGTATAAATATGTCTAATTACATAACAATCGTAGCCCTGCTGATTACAATACTTGTTACAGGCACTCGAAAGACAAACCTTTCGAGTTATACCATACGAAATGAAACAAAAGTACTTACTTATATAATTAAAATAAAAATTGTTTTTGTTTTTGGTACTCTTAGCTACTTATGCGCGAAGAGTTACGCAGCAGGAAAAATGTACCTGACATTTGAACTTGGGAATAGATTTTAATTGTTTATTGCCTTCTGGCAATACGTAAAATAACGCACTAGAATTATATGTGGTGTTCTTGTAGTCAGTTATTGACACTGAGTCCAAATAAGTATGACTCCTCACCGTGCACTGTAATTATAGATATCTGAATTGAATGAAAATACATTTTCACACTTGAGGAAGTCAACATTGTACATGCAATCACATACGAAGGTTGCCTTTTATGTTTCGGGATTTGACAACTTTGGTGTTGCAATCTGGCAACTGACAGCTCTGTCGTAAAGTTGGATGTTTTGAGGTTATACGTACTCAGAACGTTTTGACATACCAGAGCTATTTGTGTTGTTTACAGTAACTTAAAAGATTCATCTTGGCCCAAAAATGGAATTAAATCGGGAACATTTTCGTGCAATTATTTTTTACAACTTTCGACATGGATGGATGGACGGATCACTCTTCACCACGACAATGCGAGCTCTCACACATCGGCTCAAACAACTGCATTTTTGAACACCCACAACATCGATTTGATGAGTCATCCGCCGTATAGTCCTGTCTTGGCACCGAATGACTTCTTTTATTCCCATACGTAAAAAACAAACTGAGAGGTCAACGTTTTTCGACACCTGAAGATGTGGTTGCTGCATTCAGAATGCATGTTTTGGAGATACATCAATCAGAGTGACAAAAGTGCTTCGACAATTGGTTCAAACGCATGCAAAAGTGTAGATCATTGGGAATATTTTGAAAAACAGTAAAGTAATTTTCGTTTTTGTTTTCTAATTCTGAAATATGAAAGGCAACCCTCGCATTAAGGTATTTGAATGAAAGGAAAACCATTATGATATATCAGAGACCACTCATGTATGACCCTCAACATATGAAACAATAAGCGAACAGTAATGAACGCTTTTTGGAGATGAGGTCATTCTTCATAATTCCTGGAAAGAAAACTGCGGATATTTTGGGCGAGGGTTTTTCATCTAATGCCACACTTTGTATCTCCTGTATGTCATTGAAGAATCCTAGATCTGTTCTTTTTAGATCACGCTAAGGAGCGGTTTTGCTCGTTCGTGTTGTGGTATTCCTGCCTGTGCCCGGAAGGGCACGGCATCTAATGATCGCAGCTGCAAAGGGCCAGCGATGTGATTAGAGTGCTGAAATGTCTCTGGGAGCTCGAAAAGTGAACGACAAAAGAGACAACGATTGCATGAGGTTTCATTAGAGAAGAACTCTAATTCTCTTATAAAAACGCTTATTAAATAGAAGGAAGATAAATTCGTAATGAAAAATGTTATAAATAGAAATATATAGAACATTTTATTTTACGACATTATTTATTTAGCGATCACCTATATTTGGAACAAATATTTGAGTGCCGCTCAGCAGGGAACATTTCAGTTTGTGGTCAGCTGGACAATTCCCGTAGTTTGATTTTCCCCCTTAAAGAAGAAAACAATTTTTCACAAAAGCAAGTGAACGAAATCATACATTATGTTTGCTGACGATTTGAACAACCGTAGAAAGTCCATAGGGTTCAGAACTCGAAATCTGGGAAGGTCGAGAGATATAGTACGTTGCCGCGACGCGCGCTGCCGATGTATGTTGGTACTGCAGGAACTGCTACAGGAAAAGCTACAGGAACTGAAATTCGGACACAGTGTCAACGTGGAAAGTAAACCCAAAATATAAATACGAGGAATATGTATCATAGAAAAAAACTGTAAAAAGAAATGAGAAAATTAGAAAAATAATACAAATATAAGTACAATATTTTATTTTGGTGTTCATCTTCAAACATAAAACATGTTAACAATATAACTCAATCATCTACTATATTCGTTTTTGTTATATTTTGTTGAATATCTGTTACATGAAGAATGTCATCTTATTTCATATGATTAAAAGAGAAATATTTACTTTTTACTTTCACATGTAGTGTTGTAAATGGAGAGAAAGCTATGTATTACTGCAAAAAATCAATTTTTCCACAGTAAAACAGGTTTTGTGGTACCTTGATATTCAAATAGTGTGTTTTCTTAAAACGATCGTCCGCCCTTCTGTAAAATACCTAATAGTTTTCACACATCACAATTTATTAGTAATCAATCATACGATTCAAATGTACTTTCGTAACTAGTACGAAAAGTGGGTCTTTGAGGTACGAATGTTGGCGGACGAGGAGACGAGGGGAGCAGAGTTCGTCATTTAGAAATGAGTACGCCGAAGACACTTTTGTACAACTTGCGTATATTTTACATTCTCGCTACGGGGTAGAAAGAAAGTTATGTAATTGTGCGAGGAAAAACGGCAAATTTTCTCAAGAAAACTTAATAAACCCAGTTGCTAAATTTAGAAAAAAATCCCCTAACACGTGGTGTACCCAGAATTCATGTTTTGTGGGTCATTGATACCGAAAAATCGAATGACGGCAAAACGTCTGTCCGTCTGACCATCTGTGTGTGAACAACGCTTAGAGCTTAACCGTTCTGCCGAATCCCTCTAAAACTATATATTCCTCAATCGAACTGGCTGATGTCCAGGCTCTTTGAATTTGAAACCGACGTTTTAAGTGAGGGAGGAGGTACTTTAAATGAAGTCCCTGGGGCATTTTCAAAATTTTTAAAATATATCTCCATCGTTTTGGATTAAATTTTGTTGGATAGTGTGATGGACGTTTAAGAGAATGGTGGAGGTCATATGTTCGTTGGAAACCTTAATTTTGCGATAATTGCAAAAATGTTTGTTTTCGGAGTCTTCTTACAACTAAAATTATAAAGATAAAGATTTTTGTTTTTAATGAAATCTGTTCCTTAAAGATAGATTTTGTAATAAGATGAGGTATAATGTCGCGAAAATTTGAGTCTTTTTCTAGTAATTTTGAGTTTAAGTACGGATGAGAAAGTACGTGCTGTTTTAGCACCACTAGTTATAATATGAATTCATAAAAGGACACACAGGTATACAAGTGTATACATTCTCAATATGTGAGGGGCAGTCATGTAAGCCTAATGTTTTGTTTACTTTACAGTATTTAGTTGTTTTATGTGCCTCATACATCATTGCGGAACACTTACGGCAAATCTATTTTACCTTAAGCGTAACTTACACTTACCACTCAATAAACAGCAAAGATAAATACTAGTTACCATCTATTAATGGTAAAAAATTGATTAATTAAACAATACTTTATGATTCACATAAGTATTGTTCAATATGTTTGTTCTCAGCGGTGATATTCGGACTTTTACTGTTTCCATTGCAAAGCTATCTGGAAATATTCCGTGTAGAAATTCGAGGAGCTAGGGGGGGGGCACACGCGGGGCGTTACGCACCGAACATAAACAATAATTACAAGTTCAAGTTCGTTCAAAGCCTTTTGATACACTATAGAAGGGCTAAAATCATAAACGCTGAAAATAATTGAAATTCAACTTCCATAAAAACTACTTTGATCAACTTCCATAAAAACGATTTTTACATCAAAGAGAGATTTGTACATCGTGAGAAAATGTAAAATGATAACATTATTTTTTTATAGCGGTTGAATTTAAATTATTTTCTGCATTCATGTCCTTAACCCATCACTTAGACAAGTTACTCTTCTATATCTGGAAATATTAAAGAAGAATTAAAGCCGTAGATGCAGACAATATTAGAATTTGAACACACTTTTTAGGTTATGTCACAATATAATCTCAATATAGTTTACAAATAATAAAATTACTAAAATTATAGAAAGATTACAAGAAGAAATATTCTTTTTGTAGTTTTGTATCTTTTATTTGGTAATAATTCTGTAAAATGTTTTTAATTGTGTAAACTGTATATAATGTTGGGAATAATTATATTGGTAAGTACTACAGAGACATGTTACATCTCTGTAGTATGTGACACAACCTAAAAAAGTGTGTTAAATTTTAAATATTGTATGAATCTATTGCCGTATTGCTTCGTTACTTTACTTACAAATATGTTATATTTATTTTCGATTAACATTGCCATTTTGTACTTCAACATTTTGGTTAATATGTGGCGTCGTTAACACGAGGGCCAGAACCGTTAGGTTGGTGAAAGTACGCTGCGGGGGAGGAAGGAGTTAAGCCTGAACATCCGGAGTTTGCGCTCTGGCGGTTGACTCATGTAGAGCCGCAGAGCCACAAAAATACCGTTGGCTGTAAACTCCGAGGAGGCTAGCTAGCGTGCCTCAACCGGAAGCAGGCGAGCCAACCCTAGAACTCTGTGTGGGGGCGTAAACCAAGGCTGGCCTGCGAGTCTATCTATGGAACAGTGGGGGGGTGTCAGCCTCAACTATTTAACGCGGCGCCATCTGCGCCCGCGCTCTCATTCAGTTTGCATCGGGTAGCTTGTACGTGTATGTACAAGGAGGGTGTAGGAGTGAGGGCGAGATGTCCGGAGAGTAACGGCCAGACAATCTCGCGTGCTGTAGGCACACGGTCGCCACGACCGGGTTAACTTTTGGCGTCAGGCCATGTGACGGTAATTGTCACGGGACAGAGGTCCGACGGCGCGCATCACGCGTGGCTTGTATTTTCTGCGGTAAAGCAGTGTTCCGAAAGGAAAAGGTTGCCGGAGTGTTTTAGTATTAGCAATTCATTGTAACTTGTACATAATCTTTGAATATATTATTTTTATTTTGTTATTGAAATTTATTTCTTATTTCACTACGTCACAAATAATAATAACAACATATTTCAATTATGATGTAATGAGTGTTCCATATTTATTTCATGTATTGTGATTGATGTATAATTATTTTGTTGGGAGACCTGGTGAGGTCCCATAACCCCATGTTGATCTGTTCTCTAGTGAGAGTGCGCGCAAACGGATCGACGGACGATTTTGACGACAACGGCGATTTTGGTTGGAAACTATCGCTTTCATTGGCAACGAGGAAAAAAACGCACGGGGAAGGGCATCAATGAAAAACGAACAGAAAATCAACAGAAAAAGGCCTATTTACAACTAGTGGGGATGTAACAGCATGCACTTTCACGCATTAGTAACAGTTATGTAATGTTATAATACATCAATTTCTGTACATATTAACATATTTTAGGCGTTACTTTCCAAAGTCCTTACCAATCGCAGTGCTTTATGTGCGAAAACTAATTCTTTTAGAGCTAATACATCAGCACAAATTTGACAATCCAAATCTGCATTCCGTTCAATCAGAATAATCGCCTAACAATGAAAAGGAATTATGAGATTTTTAAACTGCCGTGTCACGGGGTTTCCAGCATCATATTGCGAACTGGTATCGCGCTTAAGATGAGTTCGAAATGTCTAAACAAAGATCCCTTAATGTTACAGAAAAAAAACAATACTAATTTCGTGTTCCTATTCATAAATATGTGTAACAGATGATTGAAACATTTGTTAATATTTTCATGTTGAATTTTCGATTTTAACCAATTTTTTGGAAATTGTTTGAATAGCAATTGCTAAAATTTCATAATTACTTGATATTTTTATATATCGAAGTTTCTCTATGTTGAATATTATTGAAAGAACCGTCAGATTGGATGGTCCGACTGCATTTTTATATTTATTTTACAGCAATCGACATTTTTATCTGAGTTGTGCTTCTCGTACCAATAATAATGTCATTAATACGCGTACAATCAGAAGTACTACAATTTTAGTAGAATTAAAACAATTAACGTATTGAGAATGTTACTCGTTCACAAAACGCCGTAAGTAAAACCCCAACACAAAATCATACCCTCTTTCGCATCTATGTGCTCACCTCGTGAATTGGAAGAAAGGGCCCGCCATATTGGATTGGATTTTCGTGATTGGGTGCTACTGCGCGTGTTCCAGCACGCGCTACGTCTCTGACATCATGCCTGCGCAGATCTCCGCGCGGCGTCGCGGCGTCTGTGCTCGGACGCCACGGCGTGCGTTGGCTGGCCGCTTTCCACTTGGCCAACGTGTTGTTGCGCCCGCGACGCTGTGGCGGCTAGAGCGAGGGTCGGGGAAACCAAGTGAGCAGGTCGCCATTTTCACTCACAATAGCAAACCATGTTGAATGTTGGGATTGCCGGACTCGAGATCCTCGTGTCGGGGAAATTTCCTTCCCTAATTGTACCTTCACTCGTTTTTGTAGTTTCCTAGAATTCGGCGATCTTTATTTCTTAATTTAATTTTATCTACGACAACTATAGAAAACTAAAGACAAGTCATCAGCATTTGTTTAATGTCGGTTTTCCCTTTACACTAATGCTCCCTGCCCTTAGTTTGACGCTCAGCGATTTTAAAGCCTGGGCCATTTATCCGAACGTCTCCGCACACCGTAGAGGCTTTTGGGCGCACAGCGGCCCGCACCAACTTTCGCTGAAGCCCATTGGCCCCTAACGACGTTTGGAAGCCTTTATCGCTTAGGGAAGTGGCGCTCGCGTTGCAGCACGTGGACCTCTTGTGGATCCTCCACCTGTCCTGCCACTGCGCACCCCTTTGGGCAATGGAAACGAAAAAGGAGAATTGCTTGTTTTATAAAGGGTTGCCCGACGGTCTGGAAAAGTTCCAACCATGCCACAGCACACACCAATGCCCGAGGAAGGATTTACACCCGCGACCCGTGGAACCGAGATCGCTAAGGCGTCTGTGTTATAGTGATCTGTACTATCCAGGCGGCGAGGTCTCGAGTATCATTTTGACCTTGACATTTTGCTATGAATTTATCCCACGTATACCTCATAATATTATATAAGAACTACACCATTCTAATAGAGATTCAACTATTAGCCTCAAAAATGAAATCCTTTCTAGAGGACACAGATTTTTTTCGGCATAACACTTTCATCTAAATTATAGGTTAATTTATTATTAGGCTTCAGGACCCAGGATTTGTGTTGGAAGGAGCAACATTAAGGAGCTGTAGTTTTCATGTTTTAACAATATTTAAATAAAATAAATGCCAATTATGTATTTTGGATACATTTCCGGAACGGAGGAAATATAAAGGACAGTTAAAAACACATAGACCATCAAGAGTTTAGTCAGTTTTATAATGCGGTGTGAAGCTGGTATAGTTTGATTGGTTAGTTCAGTAATTAGCACCACGGCTTCATATTATTCCGATACAAATCCAATCGAGATTGGCGGATTTTCGAGGCGTGAAAATCCGCGAACGCGCCATGTTGAAAAACCCTTGAATATAACTTTATTTTTGAGGAGAAAATAATGTGGGCTGTGGCTGCTGCCTATTTTATTATATTTATTATATTTTTCTAGAATGAAATTGTGACAAAGTAGCACATTAATTTTCATTTAGTATTTCTAAACATTGGTCATTTGTTCACGAGCGTCTGGAATATTCCTATATATCAGTTTTAATGTGTCAACATCTATTTTTGCATTACAGGTTGTATTACATGAAAATGACATTGAAGAAATGACTGTTTTGGTGAAGAGTCAATTTCGTGATTATAACTTATTTGCGGTATACCCAAAATATCTATAAAAATTCTGTCTCTCACAACACTGTATCAATATAACATTCATTTGCTGTTGTTTTGTCAGGGTTTTATTCTAGAAAAATAACATTTTCTCTAATTCCACTTGTAGAATTTTCAAATCAGAACGTAAAAGAGCGCATTGCTCAAGCATCCCTTCCAGGTTTCAACCGCTGGTTGATAGGCCAATTGGGTTATCACCCTTCTACTTGGCAATGTTTTTTTATATCAAAAACCATTGAAACTTTTTCATGCACCTATTCCTTAAAGATTTTGCAGCTATGAAATCTGCTTTGTCTTTTGCGACTCGTGACCCATGAGAGCTCAAAACAGTGCATAATTGAACTTTGTTTCCAAATATTGATAACATAAAACGAATTCTGATCACAATAAACGGCGTTTTCTTAATGTTGTAGTACCAGCCCGCGCGGAACATCATAAAAATGATTGCAGTAGCCGAATTATTGACCGTAATTACAGTGAGTGGCGTCCAGTGCACTCGGCGCTGCGGCGCACCAAGCCTCCGCGACTTGTGTGCGAAGTGGAGAGGAGGGGGTGAGGTCAGTTGTGACTAAGAGGCTAAACTTTATCGAGACATCGATACATCCCCAAAAGGTTTTCGATGTCGATGAAAACATCGACAAAAACATCCATGTTTTAAATATGATAAATTATTGTATTTTCCCACCCTGTTTCCATTTTTAATTAGAGTACGTAATTGAATTGCAGGTATATTTTATTGTTTGATCAAGTATAAGTAATATGTTAATAATAATAATAATAATAATGATAATAATAAACATACTTAGTTTTAATGATTACAACAAACATTATACTCCATAAGTGTCGTGAATCTCGCACTATTCAGGCTATCACCTATCTGATTTTTACTTTATATTGCTTAGTTTGTAAACAAACGTAACGATGCTTACAGTCAGTTGCGTTGACGAGTATATTTTTGCACGACAATTTTAAAATTCGTAGACCAATTGTTGAATGGAACTCTTTATCAACAATTACGAAAATTTTTCCACGGGATCTTTGTTTTTTTGTAGTATACTTCAATGTCACACAAAGACCTAATTTTCGTTACTCTTTTCGACATTTTTTTAGAAACGAACCGCCAAATTGCTACTTAAAGGTGTCTCTATACGCCCAGGTCCTGACAGTATTCTCCGTACCGTTTTGTACAGAATATTTTTAAAAACGAGTATTATATTACTTCAATACTCAGTATGAAATATATTTATTCGGTCCCTTGTTATACTTAAACAGTCATTTGTAACTTGTAGTATATATCTACAAATAAGAAAAGATTAAACATTGTTGCATTTTATGAAAATCATGGTGAAAAATTTTCTCACTTAATACGACAGGAAAGAGGGCAAATTAGATAACAATTCAAAATGTGTACAAGAATGAATATAAAGTAACAATACGAATTGAATTATTGTCATCATGTTTGCCATATTTTCAATCTTAAACTAACAAAACTCTCAATCAATTATTTTCATAAGGTGTACAAATTTTTAATCTTTTTTAATCTTGCAAGATTTCGGGCCAAGCTGCCCGCGAAAGCCCGCTGCAGTTGCCCGTGTGCCCCATTTTTCAAAATGAAGCTTCCGATGGGATAACAATTCTCCTTCTAACTCTCCGAGTGGAGAGACATTTTCGTCCGGGAATAGACTCATTACCCCTCCTTTCCCCTCTATCAGCACCCCCGCCCTCTTCCGTTAGGTTGAATCATCAAACAGCGGCCGAGGTGTATTGCCCGCTGCTAAGCGCTGGCCCAGGTGGCCGGGCACATGAATAGCCCACTCTAGAGGGCAAATGACATCGCAGAACTGAAAGGCTTTTGGCAGTAACAAGCTAAGCCATACTTAGACGAAACCGAAGTTTATTATCATATACGAATGGTGGAAGACTTCATATGGCTGGTGTGCGGTGGCGGATCCAGGAGGGGGCATGAAATCCACGGCACCCTCCCAAAAGACAAGGAGAAATAAAATGGAAAAACCGGCGGAAAAATACAAATAAGAGACACAAGAAATAATTGTAGAAACATCTAAAATATATCGATAAAGTAACCGCTCGTTCGGTCCTTTGCCTTTTAGTTACGAATGGGAAACCTGATTCTCGCAGTATTTCAGCTCAGTGGTATTGTGGCGTCTTTGCCGCGGCAATAAATCACAGACGTGAACGGTTTGTAATTTCTTGAGTATTTATTTGAAAAATGTTCCAACACCTGAATACTAATTACAATAATTACAATAAACAATATTGACCCGTTACGAGAAGAAATGTTCCTGGTTACCACCACCGCTGGCCTGATAATTTGATATCTTATTCGGTGTGATGCACCCGATGCCTACGTGAGCATACAAGCGAGTATGCCGCACCTTCCGTCTCGACGTAGCACGCAGGCTTCAGTTCCCTGCCTCAGTAGCCTATGCATTGAAATGCAGCGCTGCGCACAACCCACACGACTTCCTACCGACGCGCCCAAGAATCAGGAGGAGGAGTTTAGGTCCGGGGTCCGTTTATGTCACCTTCTGGACCGGCTGACGGAACTGCGTCATCTCGCTGTTTCCGCCGACGCCTTTTCACAGCCAGCAAGTCTACGGGGTTCACAAGTTTGTCCCGAGTGGTAAAAGGGGTTCACAAGTGGCCACCCACGACACGGCACCCCTCCCCTTCCGCTGCCTAGGTTCGTCATTGTTCAGCCCGGCGTCTCTTCCCGCCAGCTCTGTCTGCTGTCGCTAATTACTTCCTCGTGGCTAATATTTTGTCACGTTTATACAAGGCGACTGTTATGACGCCACAGTATGTATGGAAAATCTATTATGCTTCCCGTCCTCCAAATGATCGACTGGATCCGCCCCTACTGGTGAGGCTTACCTCGTTACCGCTCCAAGCCCTTCAACTCTACATCGCATCCGACTTTAAGTTCTCGTCACTGCCGTTCAAAGCGACAATATTCCTTTTTTCTGTGGCATTACCTGAAGCGCGATGTATAAGTTGTACATAATTCACTATTTTAATTTGCTGCAAATTTGTGACCACCCCACTCTCTACCACTTTTTACGTCAGGATCGCTGTCACCTTTGGCTTCTTCAATGCATTTAGGATACAGTTGATTTGCGATCGTTCGCGCACATTCTAGCTAACGGAGAGACTCCGGCCTTCCACCAACTCGATTTATATAAAATTAACGTAAGACTGTGCAACGCTTAACTTCCAGTGGATCCAAGTTCTTTGCGGCGGAAATCGAATCCACAGCCATCAGGCTGCCACGCTAGTAGTTGCGCCACCGTTTAACTCCATACACCGAGACTATAGTAAGTGCCTGATTAATTACCAACACCAAATAAGGGAATCTTTAAGAAACAAATTCTTACTTAAACTAAGTCATCACTTCCAGAGGTTCTCATTCCATAAACACGCCTTTGGAACGCGGAATGAGTCACCGATTGAGGTTGCTCAGGGAATCACCTGATGTAAACTGCAGTGTCTTTGACCAGGAGGTCCTAGGTTTCGAGCCCCGACGTTGGCAATATTTTCGACACTAGCTTGGAGAGCTAGGTCGAATTTAATCGCTGTCTGGAGGAGACTTTCTTCTAGCGACTGGCAGCTCTAATCGGTAGTTTCCCTTGGTTTCTCTGATCTTCACCAGACAAACGCCAGAGCATTACCTTAACAAATGGATCGCGCGTGGCCTTTTCTTCCTATTCCTTGTCCCATCATCACCTCTTAGTTCCACACACTTACATTTACCTTCACTACACTACCACGCGTATCGGGAGACCAGTCGGGAGCTTAGACCTTTTTCCGACTTGGGCGGCGCCTTGCTGGTGTGAGATACCTGGACGGAGAAAACCCAGCGTGAAAGGGGTAGGTCAGCGCCGGACCAGGGGGAGAACATCGCCACATCGCATGATATACATGCACTAAACTTACCGGACTAATGACCATAGGAGTTGACGCTCCAGGAGACGCAAAATAATCAATAACTCAATCGGAATGAGTGCTTCCGCCAGTGCACGGCAACACACTCTTTTCAACAGACGTATCGTAGGTGTGAGTAGAGAGTACACACTATTTTTCGTACGAAGAAAGCATCCAATCTGACTTGTGCGCTTTCGAAATCATTATGTTCAACTTTCAAAAAATTATCCATGTCCCCTGTGTCTCTTTTCAGGTATGAATTATGTGTTCCATATAGAACTCAAATATTGTGCAAAATGGTTGTTTTCCAAAGTAGAAAGCGGCGCCGCGTAAGGACACCTTCAGTGCTTAAGAGGAGGCCGAATGAGGGCCACTTTACTGTAGGAGCTGATCTCCTTTCTCGTCTTTTTTGGGTATGAGTGGGGACTCAGAGAACTGTTTGTGAATAAGTATCGGATATTCAAGGAAAACTGCTTTGTTCTGAAGTGCCCATTATTAATTTGGCCCTAAAACTAATGGAAACTAAACGCTCGCAGCGTATTTAAGGACAGGGACGAGACCTTAAATTCGACTGTGATTTGTAATAATAATAATAATAATAATAATAATAATAATAATAATAATAATAATAATAATAATAA
>BOPP01000152.1:373211-527405 GCA_017312745.1 Gryllus bimaculatus
GCGCTGGCCGCGCGGGCGGCGCCCCATGCTGCTCCCGAGCTCGGCCTGCGCTCCTCTCCGCGCCCTGCGCGCGGGCGTGGCAGACTGCGGTGCGCCGGCGCCGCGCCGCAGGCCTCTTCGCGCACCTAACGGAACCCCGGCGCCGCCCCCCGGCGAGGCCCCCCGGCCCCTCGGGCGGCCCCGGCGCCGCTGCCGCTCTCACGGGCCTCCGGCGTCCGGAATCGCTCCCGGCCACGCACGTAATCCCTACTTCCGAAGCCGTTGGGGCACTCGCTATCCCTCTTCCACACACACGAACTACGCCAAGAACACATCATGGTTACTTTTTTTATTTTTATTTCTTATTTTTAATTCGATGACACCGGCATGCACGTTTAATTTCCTTCGCTTCTTGGAAAGAAGGGTGGCCGTTTTGGTGAATAATTTTGAGGACGATCCTGATTCACTCACCTGCTCCACCTTTGCTATTCATCAATCTCCCAGTTGCTACCAGTACCAAAAGATACGTACATTCATTGCATTAGTATAGTGCTTACGATTTGATCTCCCATCTTACTTTTTAATTAATACTTTGTATTCTTTGTTTTCCTAAATAATGAACCATATCGGAATGACGCACAATGGACGGAGCTTTGGACCTCGTAATTTTTAAATACGAAAATATTAATATTTTAATAATTTTAATGTATTTTATTAATTTCTTATGGAATATCTCTTAAATATTTGAATCGATTTTGAGAAAGAGAAAACGACACATTTCGTAAGACACAAAAAACTATTTGTATTAATTTTCTTTGAAATTATTTGTATTTAATTTTGGGAAGACACTAAAATACAATTTACACTGGACTTTCAGGATTTTTTAATAGAAAGGGTGATTTATATTTAATATATTTTGTCTATTCTCTACATAGGAGCAATGCATATTGAAATAGGTAACCAATTTCAAATGAATGCTTGAATGAACAAAAAGAATTTAAAAAGTAATCAGCATGGCTGTTTTTTTCAGTTTTGACCTGAATTACCGGAAAATTGTTGTTGGCCAATTCCCGAACGTGTCACTGACTTCACCTCATCTTTTACATATTTAAGGACATTTTTGATGTATTTTAATTCTTTCATTAGTTTATTATTCTTCAAACGCTATTTCGTTCAGAAGTGTGGTATTTATTAAAATTGCAATTCTTAAGATGAAACGTACTTTCATTCAGTGAATTAATGTAAGTACTTCCTTTAACATTTGTTTGGTTCGTTTTACATTAATACAACTCGGGTCGTTTAAAATCTTCTCTCTTTCTCATTTTTAAACGAATTTCTGAAATACAGAGGTCACCAGTTTTTAAAATCTAATGATGCTTCTGTCTGTAAATAATATGCAATAATTTTAGCGCTTGAGCCCTTTAATCTGTGTTCCATACTCGTCTGGAGTGTACACTGTTTTTTAAATTGCTCTTCTGATAACTCTGGCAGTATAGTCATTCAGTAGAAAATTATTGTCCCTCTGCGGATGTATTGCTCGATAGGCTTTTCCTTTTCGCGATAGAAAAGAGCCCTTTCTAATCCCAATGTGACTACCGTATATTTCAGTAGTATATACAGTACATTATATAGTATAGTATTTACAGTATATTTTATAGAATATTAATTTTGAAAAAATGTGACTTATGCCCTTTCTAAAATAAACGATTCACTTGTATAATGCCAAAGATAATGTAAAATATAGGAACTGATTAAGCAATAATTCAATTTTGGCAATGTACCCGTCGGTGTTTCTGTCTTGACTTGCTGCACACGTTACCAAAGCCACATAAAACGGGAACAAACTGACGACACTGAAATATATTATAATTCAGGGTAGTGATCAGCTAATAAAGAAGAGCATCTTATTGTGGTGTGAAATTTAAATTTATGATGAAAAAATATAATTTGACAAACATTGCACATTCTTTTCCGTTATGCATGTACATATTCGCCTGCTCCATAAAATTGTCGGTCTATTTGGAATTCACGAGCACAAAATATATTTTTGAATTCCTCTGTAGAAAATGTTTCCTGAAACGCGTGAAAGGCTTCTTCCTTTGTCCACTCAAATAACGAACTCTCTGCGACGACCATTTAAATCTCATTATCCACGTGCCCCGAAGGCAAAGATGGGAAAGTTATTTGTGCGGCACAGAAAACAAGAGATAGTGAATATAGAGAAACGTGTTCTATACAAAGATGTTCTTCAACGAATATACCAAATAATATAAAGCAACCTTTTTATTCATTCTATATTAAGATTATTTTTATGTAATTCTGCATTTTAAATATATTAAAATTTGTCTTACGTCTGTAGTGAATTCGTGATTTTTAAAGCTCACCCGACAAATTAAATACCTATTTCATGACATTTTATGCGACACTTATTTCGATATTCATTGTTTAAAGTATTATCCAAAAATGTGTTAATGAATTTCCAAAGTCGACTCTTATTTTAGAAGGCATTTAAAAAATAAAAGGTAACTTATTTTTTAATTGAATTTATGGTAAGATAAAGGCATTAACAGGTCTGAACTATTATTTACCCTCTGACACGTCTGACCTTAACCTGATATTTTCAAATATATAGATTAATGCTATGTAAGTACTGATAATTGGTCATGAAAATGGATTAACTAAGTTTGAGAACTTTCTTGAGAGTTGTAATGGCTTCAGTTAAATTTCAGACAGTGATTTTGGAGAAATTAAGTTTTGCTGGAGGTTTATTACTGCTGATTGCAACTAAGCAAGAATCTTCGGCTATTTCTGAGAGGTAAACTGTTTTAACTACGTAAAATTAATAGCCGATATTTGTAACTCTACAATACGGCATACAGCGTTTACTATGGGCATACCGATACCATTCCGGAACCAGGAGAAAATCAAGTGGCAAAATGTCAACGTTTGACCTCCGAATAAATTGCCATACAATTTAGGGAAAGTCGTATTTACTTAAGAACTAATAATATACGTTTTTACCAACATATAATAATCGTTTTCTGTCATTTAATTATTTTTGGTTTAGAAGTATAGTAAAGCCAAATATATTTTGAAGATTTCATGAACTTGCAGTCTATTCCGCGAGGACGTAGATGTCAATGTCCTTTTTTTAAACAACGAGTTCTACATTTACTATGTTCATTCTCGAACACAACTATTATCTAATGGGTGGAGCAAATAGAAATAAAAATTAAAACTAGTGGTGCTTCAAAATTGCACAGACTTTCTCGATATTACGTTTCCTAATTTCCTTGGCGTAGACCGGCTTTACGGTCTTGCCCGATCATCTTGGCGACTGCCATCAATCTTCGCCCAAAGTACATTTTTTGACATTTTCTAATTTTTTCCGTTTCTGAACAGTATAAGCTAAATATTACTTTAATGATATTAAATAATAGTAAAACCTCGCCATAAATGGTTAATTTTCATTGAAAAATTTGTAGTCGTTTTTACGAAAATGGCGTTTAAGCGTTACTGTAAATGCGAAATTTGAAGCTCTTTTTCACAGAAAAGTTTTGAGTTTTCGAAAAACTTTATTTGAAGTCATTTCAAGAACTTTAATTCCCAAATACAATAGTGTTTACAAATTTCTGGATATGTGCATATTAAATATTAACGGCGTTAGAGATTTAAAAAAATTACATTTCTGTAATTTTTGAAAAAAAACTAAAATGTGCTTAACAACGGCAATGAACTGTACATTATATTAAAGAATGCAATTATTACTATACGTGAAAAGTGTAAGGAAAAAATCTGGAGCCGTTTTTGAGAAATTGACGTTTGGGCGTTCCTGAAAATGCGGACTTTTGAGCTCGTTGCTCGGATTTTTGTGCTCGAGAAAACGGTTGAGTTATCGAGAAATTCTATGTGACATTATTTAAAGCAAATATAGTCATAAATACAAAAATGTAAACAAAGTGCCGCTCATATAAATATTAACAACATTAAAGACAAGTAATTTTTTTCTAATTAAAAAAACAATAGAGCAATATGGCGATTATGTCACCTCATAGAGTACATTTATCACTATCCCTACCAAAAGTTTACAGAAAACATTTGGAGCCTTTTTTGAGAAAATCTTGTTTTTGTTATTTTTTTAAAATTGCACATACAAATTTTATTTGAAGGAAAAATCTCTATCTTCAATTTTGTAGTTCTAGGATGAAGCCTGAAAATTTAGAGTTAACCGAGAAAAGCGGACCTATGCCACATATAAGTGTGTTTTACTCTATTATAACAAGAAATATAAAGACAAAATTTGGAGCCATTTTTTGGAGAATTTTGAAAATGTCTGGGGGATTATGTAAAGTACCCCCAAAATTAAATTTTGTTTTTCAAAATCCCAAAGCATCGACTCGAGTCAGTTGGACAGAGGTTTCTTCAGTTTGGAAATATTTCTACGTATGGTTTAGGCGCTAGAAGTGTTCACAGACGGACGGATGGACGGAGAGACGAACGTTTTGTAAAAACCACTTTTTGGGTATCCGGGAACCCCAAAACGTGTATTTATGTGGAAATCTCGAAATCGATTTTCCGAAGTATTACATAACTTTCCCTATACTACGTATAAATACTCCGTTTATACACAGATATACGAGAAAGAAAAAACAAACTATTATATAAATTGATAGATATCAAAATAAGATAGCAACGTCTTTATGTACAGACTTGGCTCTAAGAAAGCGCCGGAGTTTCTACGAAGATATTACGCGTGGCGATGGTTTCGAAGTTTGTCCTAAACATCCGATGAGCATTGAAGTACGAAACTATCACCCGGACGTAAGAACTTTTCTATTAATAAAAGTCGTAAGCTATGAGACTAAAACTTTTTACGTAAACGAAGATAGAAGGAAAAACTACGCTGGATTCATTATTGCACCCCCTCCCACACACACATGTGTATGCGACTGTTAAATATGATTTAAATGTTCAATTTTTTTGTTAGAAATTAATTTAATAAAGTATATATTTCTATGATGTAAATTAGGTAGCAGGCACTAGATCGTAATATTAGACTTTTTCCAGTGCCTGGTGTAATGTCATTCTCTGTGGATATTATTGAACCTGAATAATTATCACTCCACTGGTCTTACGATTTTACGATTATATATTCGTTACGAAATGTTTTTCCTAATGGAAAACAATCATTTGTATCGAAAGCTCACATTTGTATATCACCTACAGGAAATATTGTTTTTCGGGTACTGATTCTAATATACTTTAATGTGTCCCATATTTTGTGTTTGCATCTAGGAAAAACAACATGGGGAGAGAGAAAAAAATGAAAATATTGAAATATATCCTCATACATGACGTGTTCCATTAAGAGCGAATCCCAGCATACTAACTCCAAGTATATCTGAAGACTAGGAAATTGGGCCGGTACAATAACTGGGGGTGTGTGGACTCAACTTACATGAATACATGACAATCATATTTTTCCATGGTTTAGACATAACTTTCCTCGACCAGTATTTTTCTGTGTTGATGGACAAGTATCACACTCGACTCTTTCTATATCTACATTATTATTATTATTATTATTATTATTATTATTATTATTATTATTATTATTATTATTATTATCATTATCATTATTATTATTATTATTATTATTATTATTTTCAGGAGAAGTATTTCGCTTATTTTGATAATGTACTAGGCAATGGTAAATCTATATCACGGTCAATATGATTGTTTAAACATAACGTCATGTTAAATGGTATGTCTAACATTAGTTTTTAGAGAGAAAACGCTATGAAGTATCTCGCTATCTGCTTTAGTTCCGAAGAGTTCTAGTGCCCCATAAATCACGATGTGAGACGCACTCTTTACTTACCCTATTTCACTGCTACCACAAAGCATACCCTTCTCGTGAGGCGCAGCAATTGAGATTACTTGCAAGATTTTATTGTCCAAGTTCGACAACGTTTGGCAACGTTTGTCACGATCACTCTTAAGTGGTACAGATTCTTAAGACAAGCACCTTACATTTCTACAGTTCATATTTTGTCGAACGGTTACCTATCAAGGAATGGATGTTGAAGCCGGAAACAGTAAAGCAATAGGGGCGTATGTGACTATTTCATTAGAAAATTTAGTGGAATAATTCATCCCTTTTACATGTTACAATTCTGTTTTAGACTTCAACCCTATGTCAAATATTACACTGGATAATGAGCCCTAAGTGTGGTACCAATATTGCAAAGTTGATTGAAGGCCCATTTCAGAGCTTGGGAATCGGGTCAACCTATAAATTGTGTCTTCACCCACCACGACCTGCCTGGAGCAGGAGAAATCCGTTGTTCTTTCATTTGTGTTGGGCGGGGGGAGGACATAGGTTCTTTGGCTCGCGGGGCCGGTTGGGGCAGGTGAGGCATTGGACGGACGGGGAGGGCGGAGGCAGCACGGCCGGCCCCTGAGGACGAGTGTTGCGGGGGAGGAACGGATTCGTGGTCGGCGAGGGGGGCGCGCATGACGGAGATTTTTAAAAAAACTCCATTTTACATTACAGATGGAATTCATTCCTTTCACTGCCTACTGCTCTATGCACAAATACCGAAAAGCCCCATTTTGAAAAATCCCTAAAGTTTCTATTTTTGCAAAAGTCCATTACATATTTATTTATTTATCGCTAAAAACTGTAAAAATTGGACGTGATATGTGAGGATAGTCTATTTTCACTATCGTATTTACCCGCGTACATTTCTTACTTTCATTTCTGCTCATTTTATCACAGGGACTTCACAAGCAAAATGAAATACACTTTCTTTGTCTATCGGTATCTTGCTAATCAGAGCAAATGGACGTCAGGTAACAGTCCCGGGCCTGAGTCCCGGTTGCGGCAACCAGTGGTTTGAACAATTTGAATTATTTTTCACAAACACTTCCAATGTTTTTGTTTATAAGCAATAAATTCTTTACTGTTGACGGAATCACCGGAATTCCAAATAAAGAATCATTGCGTTTTTGGTTTTACTATGGATAACTTTTCAGTATTTGCTATTTTCGCAAGTATTTTACGCCGCAAAAATTACATCAGAACTAAACATATACAAAATGAACTCTAAAAAATTATGGGTGCGTAAATTATACTAGAGCCACAATTGCGAGTAAATGCGGTATTTTAATGAATGTTTTAGTTTACTGATATTTCAAATATTGATGTATGTTAAAGTTCGACAATAAGAAAACAATTTTGATAAAGAGAGGAGCAGTGCGGTCTTCTACTTGTTTTTTCTTCTTATTTACCCTTCGTTTTGCTAAAATCCACCTACATATTGTATAGTAAGTACATCAGTTACATCAATTTGGATTATTCCGCTACACATGGCACGAAGAGTGAATGTGAACGAAATGGAATGATTCACACGTTGTGCACTAACAATTTAATCATAAGGGTAGATCACAAGCATAATCACAAGATAACAAGGATCGTGAGAAACAATTGTCGCCAGGATGGTGAAACAGTGCTAAGGCACCACATACTGCGGGTGATTTCCGTCTCCAGGAGTCTCGCCAGCGGGGAACCGCCACAACCGAGACGGTAAGTTCCCGACTGGCCTCTTACATGTGTGGCTGCGTAGTGCAATAAAGCATGTGCTTGTGAGAGAGCGGAGAGGACAGGAAAAGGAAATGTAAAGAAAGATTGCGCGCGGTTCGTGGCCCGTTTGTTAAGGTACTGCTCCGGCATTCGCCTGGTGTTGATCAGAGAAATCACGGAAAACAACCGATCAGAGCAATCAGTAACTAGAATACTTCTGGAGCTCTTCCAGGCAGCGACTGAATTCAACGTACATTTCTAACTAGTAACGAAAATTCTTTCTGAAAATTCTTAATGAAATCTGTTTGTCGATATTAGATTTGTGAGTTATTTTTCTTTTAAAAATATGGGCATTTTGCCAAATATTTTGAGTTAATCAAGAGAAATTTGTTGGCCTCCACCACATTGTTAATAACCAATTGTCAACCTGTTGAAATAGAAATTGTAGACGTTAAAATAGATATAGGCAAGTTGTCAAGGCGCCAAGACTGGTCGTTGAAGATCAAATCCTTGACGAAGCAAATAAGTTAAACTACTTTGTTATAAGTTTTTGGTGAACTATTCTAATAGTATGTAACCGTTACCAATAATTCGCAGAAGAAAGTATGTGCTGATGAAATATCATGTTTTTTGTTGATGCTACTGTAGTTTCTCACCTTCATAAAGTGGAAGTTACAATTATTTTTGAAAAATACTTGTGTCAAAAGCGCGGAATAAATTCTGTGCTGTTGAAAAATTTAAATGCATTTTTATACTAAAATACTTCTCGGGAACACACAAGACACGGTTGAGGTAGCTCAGGGCAACAACTGTTGCTGTTGCAACGTCTCTGACCGGGAAGCCCTAGGGTCCGAGTCCCGATAGCTAGGTCGAATTCATTCGCGTCTATAGGACAGTTTTAGCGGTCGGCTGCTCACATGAGTAGTTTTTCATGGTTTCTCCGATCAATACCAGACGAATGTTGAAATAGTACCCTAATAAATGGTTCATGGACCGCGGGCGCTGTTTTCTTCCACATCCTTGACTTTCTCTCCTCTTGCACACACACGAACACATTCGTGTACTACACTACTACCACATATCGAATCTTTCGAATGGCAAGGTTCCAATTGACAAAATCGAAGAAAATGAGTTGTTAGGGTGATAAGGTTAAATCTGACTTCTGGTACAAGTAGAACATATTCGTGCTACAACCTGTGGACAAACAGATTTTGTAAAAATCACTACTATAGGAGGCGAGATGTCTAAATAAGTGGAGAGAGAAACTTTGATATCGATTTACTTGAAATGACTGAAATGTTAGTTGGAACCTCATTATTCCAAAGTGTCGATATGTTGGGAGCTTAGAGTTTGTCTCGGCTGATACGGTGTCCTGCTGTCGAAGGTACCCGGAGAAGGGAAATCCTCGCAAGTAGGTTGGCGACAAATATCATGTTCCAACAGAGAAGGCTGGCCGCCACCTCTCGGGATGCTATCTTATTCCGTCATGGAGAATCTGGGTTTCGCCCTCTTCACATATCCTAACTTCCTTGGTCGCGGTGTGGATGACTGATTGCATTTTAGTATTAAACTCTTTATATTCTCCTTTGTTATTGATAACAATTGATGAAGACAGGTACTATTGGCATATGTATAGTAATTATCGAACACATACAATATCGTACATGTGCTATATGCGTGATGCACGACTTACGATTGTAGTACAAACAGTACGATAAACGGTTTCGTATGATAGTTTTTAATTTAATAATAATAATAATAATAATAATAATAATAATAATAATAATAATAACAACAACAACAAAAACAAAATCCTAAATGAAGTGATTTCAAAATGATTTCATGGAATGATAGACAAATGACCATAAAATATCCATGCTTCTCTGTACTTCTAGATATCAATATTTTCACGAATAAAGAGCGAACTTACTATATTCAGCACTGAGAATTAAATATATATTTACGTTTTCGCATAATACTATTAGGTAGTATAGAGAAAGTTATGCAATGCTGCAGCTAAAATCGGTGATTTTTTGACAGAAAAACTTGGTCCCTGAAACCGAAAGAGTGGCCGGAGCAGTACCCAAACAAATGGGCTTCGGACCGCGTGTGGTCTTTTCTTCCCATTCCTTGTCCTATCCTACCCCTTATTTACACATACTTAATCTTACATTCACTACATGCCGGGAGACCGGTCGGGAGCTTAGAGCTTGTCCCACCTGGGGCGGAGCCCTGCTGGTGGGAGATACTTGTTCTGGGAAAAGGCCGTTAGCCGACGGTAGGTCGGCGCCCGATCTCACCATCCACTTTGGGGAGTGTGTCAAGCTGGCACAACAACTATAGCACAATCACATCAAACTAAATGGAATATTTATTACTCATTTATCATCCCAAAATTAAATTTATTATTCTAGCCATCTATGAAATAAATGTGGTTATGCTAGTGTGACAGTCAAGCTGACATAAAAAACAAGTAATTAAAAAAAAGAGCATAATCAATTCAAACTAATAAGGATATTTGGTACTCACTTATTACTAATTTATTATACAAAAATTAAATTTATTACTCTTGCCGTTTATGAAATATATATTGTTAAAAACAGCACAGTTATACAACAATGCATGACATTCGAGTATTAAATTAGAGAGTACAAACATAATTTTGTGTGCATAACTCTTGCCCATTGTGCCACATTTGTGCATCCAGAGTCAATGATAGAGCTCTCTGGTAGTACTTTTTACAACTTTTAGTCTACATCTTTTGTAGAAAAAATTAATAAATTAATGCAAATCGAGGAAATTTGAGTAAATCTGAAATATATGTTGACAAAAGACAACAATAGGTTGAATAGCAAGCAATGAAATATTTAAACAAATGTAAAAAATTTAACAGAGTATCTTAATTTGATGTGCCAGTAAAAAGAAAGGAGAAAAAATCAGAGATATTGTTATTTTTATAGCTCTGCATTCTAAAAAAGTTATGTATACAAAACTTCCATCAGCTTTATAACCTATTCAAAATTCCAGAGATTCTTATTCCTTCTAGACTAGAAATTTTATGCAATGAACTTTCATGGAAGTGACACTTCTATAATTTGAATAATTTAAGGCAGATGAAAAGTTTTTTCTTTTTTCTTTCTTTCGTTCTCTCTTTCTTTAAAAAAAATGTAAATTCCAACTATCAGTATATGGAGGGTTTGAGTGTAACACATGATAACCCACTTGAAAAATATTTTGAGAAATAATTAAGTGTATATTTTTGGCTTAGAATGGCTCAGATAACTAAATAGACAACAACAACAAAAAGGCCTTCTATGAACCATAAATTGAACTTTTTGTGTTTTACACAGCAGGAATAACAAGTCAGAAACAAAAAGTTATAGTACCTATCACATAAACTACAATTTTGAGAATTATCAACTTTTATACTTGAAGACTTCACATTAATCAAACATTACAATAACTTTAGACTTTTTTTAAGTTTCACATGTTTCCAGTGTTTGCACCCATAAAACTATTACATAGTATTTCAATACAGAATGAACTCTTGCGAAGAATAAAAATGCATTATCATTTGCAGAGATTCTAGTAGGGTTTTTGGTTGCTAATACGTTAATGTTCTGTATTGAAATATTTGGTTTGTGCAATATAAAAAGATAATTTTTTTAAAATTCAGTGTTTAAAATTATATTTCTCAATTAATACTTTGCAACTAAGGAAAACCCACTCTTCCATCATTAACTTTGTTAACTGTAGCAGCAGGAGTAAATATTAAATATGTTTTCAACCATGACTAAACATAAAATTAAGGAAAATTTTACAATGAATTTACCGAAAAACAATCATTCACAATATGAACATAATGTCACAAACAATATGAATTTAATGTTCTTACACAGCAATAACAACCCAATGAAAGCTATTTTATGTTATTTAAATATTAAATCCTATAAAGTCTCATTCAAGTTTCCCTATTTCCAAGGTCAGTCTTGCCAGATCTTTCGAAAGTTAATATCATCTAGCATAGACTATCATTATAGTGTGGTAAACTTACAAAATTATCATACATTAATTAGAAAGTGTGACTAAGTTATTGTTTTTATTCAATTTTTCCAGCTTGATAATAAGATATTTCAGTACTTTACATTATACCCTCTTTAAAAAAAAGTTGATCAATAGGTAACACCAGTCCAAGCTTCATGGATTGACTGAAAAAATATTCTTGTTTTCAATATTTATTTACCATTTATTCATTCAAAACATTAATAAACAATAATATTCCGTGAACAAATAGTATCTGAAATGTACTAGTCATATTAGTACATTAATGTAATAAGGTCAATTTAGTAAAAAAAATACTTGCGACTGGATAGATTATAAAAATAATAATACAGCGATTTTACCTGCTACAAAATGTATTAAATGTTGCTAATCAGCATATATTAATGAGAGAATGACATATATAATTTGAATGGGTGAGTGGAAAATCAGTATGAATCCAAAATTCGTCATTTTCATTTTTTACAGAAATTAGTACAGAAGGCATCTGGAGACTGAAACAGTTTAATACAAGGTCATTTTACATCAAAAGAGGCATCTCCTTCTCTTTGACAAGTGAAAGAACAGTGCCTGTCCCCAACAGGTACTGCTCTTCCATTCAGGATTTCAGATGTCTGCAGACTCGGGCTGCTCCCAGCACATGGTCCACATTTGTTATTTGCCAGTGGTGCAGGCTGATGTAATTTACTTGTTTATTACTGATCAAGAGTGGGCTCTGTAATGAACCAAAGAGCAAGATGCAAGGGAAACAGTAAACAAAAAGCAAGTAATTTTTGTTATTTTAGTTTAAAGGAAGTGTTCACAGTCAAGTTTGTAAACAAGCATTCATGAGCTTACATGGACACATTCAGGTTCAATGATTGACAGGAATTCTTTTGTCAGATCTGTTTCTAAAAGATGGAAGAAGAAAGCATAATAACAGACCTCATGCTATCCAGTATGAAAATCTTGTAAAGTTAAAAGAACACAGAATCCTTTCCAACACAAATTACACACTATTAATAAGATTCTGTGACATTTATGTTCAGTGAATTGAACATCAAAACACATCCTGTTCACAAAACAATCTGGAAATGGAAAATGTTATAATATGTGAACTCTACTTAACATTCCAACTTGAAATTTGAACAACCCCAAGTTATATTATTTATAAGCACTCTTACAAGAATTAAATGTGATATTTTTCTGTATTTTGAAAGAAATTTGGTTGGTAAATTTTTGTTGAGATGAAAAACAGTACAAGTCCACAGTTTTTGTATAAATTATAACACATTATTATTATTATTATTATTATTATTATTATTATTAATATTATTATTATTATTATTATTATTATTATTATTATTATTATTATTATTATTATTACAGTTTTTAACACAATTATTCCTCAGAACATATTTGTACAGCTTAGTGTAACATTTCTGAAATAGGAAAATTGTTTAAACCTCAACAGTTTTTTTGACGTATCTAATCAAAAGTTATAACTTGCATTATTTCAGAATGAACTTTCTGAACAAGTACTGTTTTTACACTCACTCATTCAATTGAATGTATATTGTTCAGGGGCTGTTATACTGCCATAACTACAAACTCGTGGTGCTACAACAGCACATACTTTCTCATGTTATTTGTAACAGTTATGCAAAATAATAATACTACTTGAGCACAAAAAAAAAATTGTTTTCCCATGCTAAGATTCAAATTGTTGTATGCAGGTTAACAAACAATATGTGTAAATACTACACTACCTGGCTCAGTCAACAAAACAACTTTCATGTCGTGTTACAAAGAAAGTTGAATATTTTCTATTTTTGAAAGTTCAGAAATTTTACTGATAATTGGAGAGCGCGTAAAACAACTAAGAAAAATTTGGAAGGTTGTACAATTTTTTTTTTCTTTTTTTTAAATTTAAGGTCGCATCAGCATCTAGACCGTTAGCGACCACTATTGCATTTAACGGTATGATAACTGTAAAGATGATATGATATGGTGATTATAAGGAGTGAAAGGATGAATACACTATTCCACTCAATATTACATTATAACTACTTGTATAAAGAAATAAAAAAATATCATTTGGCATTATTTCAAGATCTAATTTTGGACAACAGATTTCATTAAGGAAAAATCTAAATCTTCAAAATTGTAGTTGTAGGAAAATGCCAAAAATATTTGAAAGGTTTGCAATTTTGAAAAATTCCAAGAATTCAGTGAAAATTAAAACTGCATAATTTTTATAAGCATACTTAGCTCCATTTGAAGAAAAATATTGGAGTTATTTTTGAGAAATTTGGAAATGATGAAGGTTAGTTTGAAGTATTTCCAAAATGAAAAATATCCATTTTAAATTAAAGGGTAGCGACATTAGTAATTTTGATAAAAAATATCATTGATGGTGAAAACCCTGTCAATGGTTTAGCCGCTAGAGCTTTTCACAGACAGTTTGAGGAATTGCCATAAACCAATTATCTGAACCAGAAATTATTCTTACAGTGGCTCTCAATGAAAACACCAGAAGCATTAGAATAATTATCATCTTTGGCATGACAACTCATGAAGAGTCAGGGCCAATCAAATGGGTTGCCTCTTCTGTTTACCAGTGGAGCTTGCACAGGTGATGCGTGGTTCATGTAACAACTTCCGTTAACCCATAACTTGATTTACTAGACTGATGATGATGATGCCACATTTAGGAAGCTTCTCAATTTGTATTCATGAGGGTGAGTGTATCCTCTTCCAGACCCTCAGTACCCTCTTCTAGCAGAATCCAGCCAGCGGAGATGAGATTTTTAAGGTCAGTGTTGCACCTAACAAAAAAGACAGAACACAAACCGAGAGCATCAGGAGAACCCTCACGAAACATAATAGCGTGGCTTTCACATTGCCACTGAAATCACATTTCTTCTCGTGTTGGTTCATTTCATATTGGTACATCTTTCTACTAACAAAGTACTGGCCAAAAATTTAGTGATTTTTTACACTCATGCACAAATTTCAGTATAAATTGGTGACTGAGAAAACTTGTATTATTAATTATTGGAAAAAGATAACATTGACTTTACACTCGATCGGTTTTGTTCATTCCTGCCCTCAGGACCTCAGGAAATGAAGATTTCAAACGCCGGGGCTACAATTTCTGCAGCAGTCACTGCAATGACATTTGGCAAATAGATGACATCTTTGCTGAATATTCGGCTTTTACGCACGCGTCAGCGAAGCAGCAAATACGCTGCAAAAGTTCCATTTCTGCAAAAATTAAATTAATACAATAACTATGTGGTGCAACAACACATACTTTCTCACATTATTTCTAAATTTGCAATTTTCGAAAATTTAGAGAGTTCGACGAAAAAGAGACCTGCCTCATTCTTTTAAGCGTTCCTTTTTCTATCCGTGAGAAAAATGCAAAGAAAAAACTTTTGAGTGTTTTTTGAGAAAATGTTTTTTTTAATAAATTGTATAAAAAAGTGAACTTTTGCAACTTTCAAATAACCAGTAATTTCAACAAAAATGAGAACTGCATAACTCTCTTGAAGCACCTTTAAGCTATCTGAGGAAAAAAGATCAAACCAAAACTTTGGAACCTTTTTTGAAAAAAAAAAAAAATAATAATAATAATTTTTAAGGCTTTACGTAAAGTACTCCCAAAATATTTGGTGGTCTTTCACCACTGACAAAGAGAAGAGAAGTGTTGTCATTGATTTTTCGATAAGGACCCAGAAAACATGTATTCTATCTACTCAGTATGTCAGAGCAAGTAATTTACTATACTTAGGAACAAGATTTAACAACTTTTCGTTACCAGGGCCCGACAATAAGAGTTTTTCTATCGAAAATTCGTTATTTTCCGGCACGCGATTGCAATACTATCTTTTCTTTATATTTGGAATGCAAGATGCATGCAGCAGCGTATTAATGTGAGTCGCCTCGGTGCAGAAGTGATGTTTGCAGAGGCTCACTTTAATATTCTGTCACTGTCATATTCTAAAGAGGTGGGACAAAAAACAATAAAACTGATATGTGCATTCAATAGTATCATGTTTATTGCAACAAATTAAAATTATTGAACTTTTCCTATACATTTTACTTTTTGGGAAAAAATAAAATAGAAAGAATAATACATGCCACCTTAATATTCGGTCATTTGTGACATAATTATATAAACAATACTGACTACAGAACTAATATTTACAAACAAAAGTACTTTTAATATTTAGTGGGGTAACCTTTATGATTAATAACCTCTCGTAAATGTTGGGGCATGTTTAACACAATTTTCTTAATTTCTTCAGGACTTAAATTTCCCCATTCCTCTTTCAATCTTCTCTTCATCTCTTGTTTTGAAGAATTTGGGGTTCTTCTGACTTTCCTGTCAAGAATTTCCTGGAGATTTTCAATGGGGTTTAGGCCTGGGGATTAAAAAAGAGTGTCCAAAATCTTTAAAATATTGTAAAGTAACCATTCTCTTACAATAGCATTTTGTGTTTTGGGTCATTGGCTTGATAAAAATGAAATGTTATTCCCAAATTGTCAGAACTTTTGTGCACATTTTGTCTTAGTATTGTCTGGTAGTGTTCCTTATTTATTGTGTCCCTAATAAAAGTCATTTGACCCACACCAGCTGCTGACATCCACCCCCGCCCAACAACATGGTATGGGGATACCATGTTGTTACCCCCATGCTTTACCATAGGGTGCAGTTTCTTTTGTCAAGTTCTGTATTCTCTTTACGCCACACAAGGAATCTTCCATCTGACTTCTTAAGATTGAATTTGCTTTCCTCATCAAATATCACATCTCGCCACTATTCTGGTGACTTGCGAATGTACTTTTTGGCAAACTCCAATTGTTTCCTTGTATTGACTTTGCTTACGTATGGTTTCCTTCAGGAACAACCTTCCCACTTTCCACTCGAACCTCAGCCACAAGTTTTGGAGCATTGAGACTTGGATTTTTTTTCACTTTCTGGATGATAGACCACCTTTCTCTCTCTGTGAGCTTCCTTGGTTGCCCTTTCTGCCTCTTGGAATAGATTCTATCCTCGTTGAGGGCAGTTAACTGAGGGTTGAGGGCAGTTAAACTGTGAACCGATGTTTTCTATGCTCCTAATAAAGGAAATTTGTGGCGAAATTAGCCCCTACCAATAGTGACTGAATTATGTGAAGTGGCATGATTTTTAGATGCTTTGAAGAAAATCTGAGAAAATTTCTCACTTTGTTCATTAAAATTTGTAGATAGTTTGGAAATTTGCAGAGGAAATACTCACAGTGTCAAATATATAATTTTTCATTTAATGTGTAGACATATGGAGAAATGCATTGCGAATATGTACAATGTTGCTGACTGACCGAATATTAAAGTGAGCCTCTGTATGTACATAAATTATTGCAGTGTGTAGTTGTTGTGGCACACCACATAAATATTTTTGAAACCATAAAAATGAAATTTAAAATTGTTAGATTTAAATTTTAAAAAATCGTTATGAAAATACCTTTATAATTTAATTATATATTGATATACTTGAGTTTTTGATAAATATTATAAATACTAATTTAAAGTATTTATCATGAAAAACATTAAAACCATATGTGATGAATGGAGAAGTACAATCTACACATGTTTTCTTGAGCTCAAGTATCTCTTTCTTTATTGTACGTACACTACCTCTTACAGTACATAATGAATTAAGATACTGAGGGTGGTTCAAAAAATTGAAAATGAAACATTTTCACTCTTGAGAAACTGAACTTTTCTCACCATCCTTCCTCCACAACTAACAAAAATAGAGCATAGCAAAACCCACTTCACACAGTTAAAGTAAATTACTCTGAGTTAAGCTACATTATTCTTATCAATATCTCAAAATCTAATCAACTTCTTGATTTTAAGCTGTAATTTACCTGTCTTATATTTTCTTACACCTTTTTCTATCCTCTTTCCTTGTCATACCTCCTCTTACACCCTTCCCCTCAACCTCTTATTCTCTATAGTTTTCTCCATATTTTCTAAATAATTTCGCTTTCACCTTATCCCTGCCCCTCACTCATCCAGAATTTGTTTGACTTTACCGTCAACATTATAGCTCTCATAATTCCTTCCTTTGTCTTTTCCACAATTGTCTAAGATGTGACTCAACGTTTCTACCTCCTCCTACACTTTCTCTACTTCTTTTTAAGCCCAAATCTCAATAACCTCAAAATCTTATTTTCAAACATCTCATTCCCACATGTCCCAATCTTGATATTACCCTATTTTCTTGATTTATTTTCTTTCTTAGACTGGGATATCTGGCTCAACTATAAACTTATTAACTTGATTCAATTTGACTCCAGAATTTTCTTGTAGACTTCTTTCCCATTCAACTTTTCTTCCTCTCTTCTGATATCCTAGTTATAACCATCTCTTCATTCCTTAGACTTCCAACCTCTGCTTTTGAGTATCTTCTTTGCCTATAAAACAATTCCATCTTTCTTTCTCAATTAGACTACTTACTCCCTTCTCTTGCCCTAAGTAACTTTTAGAATTCCCTTATGAATTCATTCCCCCTCACCTTTATCTAATATTTCTTTGTACCAGTCCTTCATTGCTCGTTTTCCTGATGCAAATCTTACCTTTTCTCTTCCCACTTCCTTTCTTATAATATATCCAGGCATTTTATCTATCCAGTTGTAAGCAGAAATAGAATGTAAGCCTTCCATTTCTCCTTTCTTCAGTACAATAGTTCTTTACATACCAAGAATATCGAGAAAGTTGCTGTTCCATAATAGAACACATGTCTAGCAAATATTTTATTGCAGGAAACCTTTTTCTTTGAGTCTTGCTGTCACATGACTTAGCTGTTTTGTAACCAGTGACGTGCTAAGTAAGAGAATTCAGTCGATATGCACAGTATGAGAATAGGAAGAATAACCCATTCAAATAATTGAAACCAATCAATATTAAAAATGTTAATATCTTTTTGGGTTTTTCTTGAATTCTTGGGTATCTATCAGAACCATGCACTTCTTTTGCATGTTCAGAGGCTGAATTGTTTTTTTCAATTTTACACGCATTGGAAATTAGTAATATAGATGAAGAGCTCTTTATAAAATACTGTTGAGTCCACTGTTGCTATTTATCACTTAAGACAGTTAGAAACTACAATGAGGAGTTCCTTTCTCAAAAGATAATTAGGAATTTTGTTATGGAAAAATTGTTATTGCAGATCTGTGAATTATAATTGTAAATTTATTGTGAGTAAATTATTGGCTTTGACCTTGAATAAACCTATTTTGATTTAGTATTGTTGTACAAATTCAGAATTGTTACTGTTGAGAGTTTGTGACTTAAGAGATAATTGATTATGGGATCTGCATGGGAGTCAGGAAAAAACAAAAATTCAAATTCAAAATCACAATTGATACAAAATAAATTACTAAAAAAAATTCATCATTAAGCTTTTTTATATTACTAATAGTTAATGTAATCTCCTTTGATTAAACAATTACCAATAGAAAAACAAAATTAATATGTAATTTTTTATTTTTTCAATAATCTGTCACAATCTTATGAACCATCTAGATATTTAATACCAACAAAACTGATCCTATAAAAAAATATTCATTTGAGGAATATTCATTTATGATAAACACAAAGGTACCTAAGTTGATGTCATTTACATTGCAGTTACAGAACTTTTAATAAATTTAATTTTAACAAATCAAATTGGTGGCAGCTTGAGATTTTAATAATTATCTGATGCCTGAAGATTACTTCATAATTTCAGAACCTCCAGGTTGAACATGCTTCTCACAAGCACTCCTGCATCAATAGCCAGTATAGGGAAGGAATTAGGATGTTGGTAAGGTTTAGGTTACTTCATAGGCATTGGAAAGTGTAACCACATTACAGGGGTTAGACTAGCATCTGTGAAACAGGCAAACTCGTTTTGTCGGAAAAAAATTCACATGAAATTGTCTGAGAATTGAACCCATACCTTTTTGGTGAAAGGCAAGTGACTTCACCCTATGCTGTTATTTCAACGTAATTTGCCACATACAATCAAGTAATGAAAAAGTATTCAAAGGTCTACTAAAATTATACAATCTACAAACTACTGTAAATACACCTACCAGAGAAAAACAGTAGCACTAGCCATAGTTACTCTATTGTTACATTTACCATAGGCTTCAGTGAAAACACTGCCCAGATTTAACAATTGAAACAGAATACAGAAATTACAAAACAAACCGCTTACCAAGAACCCCATAACTATTCCCAAGGAAATATAATGCAATTCCAAAACTTGCTCAGATTAGGAAATTGGAATGCAGTATATGAGGCAGCCAATACAAATGATATTTTTAACTCATCTATACTTATGACTTTCAGAACCACTTTTCCACAAGAACTTAAAAGATTCAAAATAAGAAAATCAAACCATTGATAACCAAAGACTTCAAAGTGTCATGTGAAAGAAAACACAACATGTACAAAATACTAGCACATAACAAATGTTGCTTTCACTTCATTACACTATAAAACTTATAATTCAATCCTCAAAGAGTAATCAAACAAACAAAAATTATTATAAGTGAAAAGTCTATAGCAAATGCACCCAACAAAACATTATGCGGGACATTATTAAAAAGACTACAGCACAAACTCATAACAGGAAAAATGTAGAACTTAACTACAGAAATAAACCTTTACAAGACCCACCAAAAATTGTTGACACATTTAATGAACACTTTTCACAAATTGGTGAAAAGTTAATCTCACAACACTCTCTAAACAATACCACACATCAATGAGTACACTATATTACTAAAGTAATACAAATTGTCCATATTTTTATATGAAACCATGCCCTCTGAAATTTTTAAAATTATGAGACAAATGGGGAATACATTTTCAGCAAGTCTTGACAATATGCCAGATTTTATTATGAAACAAATTACTCCATATATATAGCAACCATTCTCTCATGTTAACAATTACACCCTAAGGACAGGTGCATTCAAAAGGGCAAAAATTAAATCATTGTTTAAAAGGACAATACTCATGATTGAATGAACTAATACATGTATCTCTGCTAACAGTATTTTCAAAAATTATAGAAAAGCTTTTCAGCAATAGACTCAAACAATTTCTCAATGCAAAAACTATCCTCACAAATGCACAACATGGTTTCATTAATAAATCCACACACAAATCATCTTCTCCTTTTTAAATGATATACTTGTTGCACTAAATCAGAAGAAATTCCCATTGGTCTTTTCTTAACTTTGTCAAAAGCCTTTGATGTTATTGACTTTTTTTTTATTATTTAACCAAACTAGAAATGCTAGGGATCCGAGGCTTAGCAGACAAATTGTTCAAATCATATTTATCAAACTGTACCCAAGTAGCTACCCTCCAGTACATTAAAGAAAACAAGATCTCATCATACAACGTCTGCCCTCAGATGATAAATTGTGGAGTCACATCTGGGGGCAATACTGTTCCTTATGTACAAAAAATGATATGACTTTGGCTTTACAAAATAACAAAATAATTTTGTTTGTAGATGACACAAGTATAATCACTAAAGCAAAAAATCACAACACTTGTTAGAAAAAAGAAACTCACATAATCTCGCACACTATTAAATTTGTTTCAAGACAAACTCTTAGTACATACCAGCAAGACAATTTCTTTAAATTTCATGAAACTACCTTCCTCAGTCTCGAGAAAACTTTAAGTGGAATGTTCACATCTCAGATCTTTTCGTCACCAAATCTTTCTATGAATTATATACCCTCAAGTTAAGCTCCAATATTGAGAACCTTTGGACAATATATTTTGTAAATATTCACTCACACCTTAAATATGGAATAATGTTCTGGGAAAATGCCCCTGAAACTTCTCACAGTTTTTAAAAAATTTGTTGCATCTTTAATTGATGCAATGCGTCTCCTAGCCCCTTAAGGGGCATTGAGCGGTTTGCGATTTTAGGAGTAATCCTCCATTAACAATAGTGTGGGAGTAATCCTCCATTAATTATTACATTGTCATATCCGTCATGTCTTGTTGCAGTCAGTCATCAAGAGGACTGCAAGTTAGCATTGAGTATGTGGCTCCTACTACGCCCTCCTGCATCACTACCCAGCAGCCAGAAATTGGGAAGGAAATAGGATTGGGATAGTGTATAGAACTCTTTGCAGGGGTTGGACTAGCCCTTGTGAAGCAGTCAAACTGGTTTTGTTGGAACAAATTTCACATGAGATTGTCCGGGATTTGACAGGAATTGAACTCGTGCCGCCTTGGCAAGTGACTTTGCTTGGAGCATCCATATGACCTTGTAATTATCCAAAAAAGATATTAAAGATATTTATTATCCAAAAAAGAATACTGCAAACAATGACCACCACTAATAAGCTGAAGTCTTGCAAACTCTTATTTAAACACCTAAGGTTTCTTCATTTACTATGCAAGTCTATATTTGAAATAGTGGTCATCACAAAGAAAATTCTCGTTGAAACCAAAGACACTTTTACTTTTAATTCGTTTGCACACAACTGTAATACTCACCAAAAGGATAACCTACATTCTAAAACTGCACCGTATCAAAAAAGTACTCTAATAGGGGCAATTATACTTTGCAACAAACTGGGTCATGATATCAAAGATGCAAACATAATACAATATTTAAAAATTAATTAATAATTTAAAAAATTAAATTAATTAATGAAAAATATCCTGCTTATCAAGTTCTACATGGTGGAGGAATATACAAACCACAATATTTTACTTCCCTTGAAAAAAAAGAAGAGATTTTCATCTCATATTGATTTTCTGCTTTGTGTGTACAATGTAATCTTGGAATGCACACTTCTTTGCCAAGAAATACAATTATTTTACTGTCTTCTATTTGTATTTCTATGTATCAAGTATTGTAATTCAGCTTCAAGATCAGGCTTGATTAGGTTTTTGACCTGGTCCAACTCAATTTGAACCTAATCCAGTTTCCTTGATCCTTTGAGCAGATGCTGGTATGACTCCTTGCTTTGCTTCTGAACAATAAATGTAACTTCACGTCCCACACAAGTTAACTTGAGCTCTTTTCCTAGGCCCAAGAGGAGTGAAGGATTAGTTATTTGTCAGCAGTAGGCCTATACAGGCCCATAGTAATGCATGGGCCTGAAGGGCCTGGGTTCAGAGCCCCCTGATAGTTTAAAATATTGATTTAATACTCCTTTTTTAAAAAAATAAAAATAAAAAAGAGTATAAAAAGTGATATATGATTAAACTATATGCAAAAAATTGATATATCATAGTAATGTGACACACATTACTGGATAATATTTATAATATGGAAATGTTCCTGGTTGATGCGAGAATGTCACTCAGTGATGAGAAGTTTAGTTTTTTAACAAAACTTGTTTTAAATTGAAGGAGGGGGGGCAAAGCTGGTATAACAGCCCCGGGCCTATATTAAAATCAAATCAGATCATTTGCCCATGGAATTCTCATAGATAAGAGCGAACATGTATCCAATATTAAAATGATCATTTATACCGTTATTAATAATAGTGGGTAGTATGGGAGTGTAGGGAGTGGAATTCAAGATGATATGTGCAATTGCACTCTTCCTGTGCACATCGTATTTAACTCATTATGCGCAATTGGAATTGTGTATGTGACTTCATAAATATTATTATTATTAATTTTCACCTTCATCCTAAAGGCCAAAAAGTGCCTTGCTGCTGCCGCCATGACATTCTGTCCTCTGCTGTCCCTTTCATATCTGCATAGTTTTTGAATTGTTATTGGGTTTGAAGTTCTTCCAAAACCTTTATTTTAGGTCTCCTTCTTTCTCTTTAACCAAATATTTTACATTCCAAAATTGTATTTAAGAATTTTTCATGCCTAAAAATATGTCCAAAGAATTTTATTTCCCTGTTCCAAATGGTTTTGAATAGGGAACTCTTATTTTTCACATATTCTAAAATTTCTTATTTTGAAATTTTTTCAGTTCAGGAAACTTTCAGTATTTTTCACCACAACCACATCTCAAAAGCTTCTAAGGGCCTCCGGTCCGGTTTTAAAAGCGTCCATCCTTCACATCCATATAATAGGAGACCCCAGATATAACTTTTCATACATTTCTTTCTCATATCCAAATTTAGGTTGGTGTTTGTGAGCAAATGTTTTTTAGGAATGTATTTTATTTAGGAATGACTTCTGTGCTAGCGTAGTATGCTTTCTAATTTCTGTTGTGTTTTTATTGTCTTCGGTGAAAGTGCAGTCTAAATAGGAAAAGTTGTGTACACGTTCTATTTCTGTTGTATCTAACATTATTTTATTTGATATGAAATTTTCTCTTTCCCAAATAACATGAATTTAGATCTTTCACTTTAATTATGTTCAGAAACCTTTGTAGAATTCTTGCGAATTCATTGTATGTAAATCTTTTCTTGAAGTAGCAAAGATTGCAGGATCATCAGTAAATCTTAGACAGTGTATTTCCAAACCATTAAATTGTATGCCCTTTGTTTTTCTTTTAGAGTGTTTGCTTCTATTAGGGGTTTTCTTTGGGGGTCCAAAGGGAAATGATGTGACTCCCTTCAATGTCTTTCCCGAAAGAGATCCTTGCCTTCTTGTGGTGGACCCTGTTTTTAAACTAAAGAGGCTCTGGTGGCCAAGTGACTCCAAGTATCAGGAGTGCCAACAGCTTCCTCTGAAGGTGGATGAGCGGGTAGAGGTAAAGGGTATCCTGTTACCCTTGGTGAGGGAAATAGCTCGCAAAGACGGATGAGCCCCTCTGTTGCCACCGAGAGATACACATCCACATATTACAATAACGAGTAAAATTCATTTACATTGTAATACAACTTCAATGATTAAAAATTTCAAAATTCAATTAGTATAATTTGCAAATTTCAGATAACGATTTCTGTAATTAATAGTTCATAAAATGTATAATTAAAACATTATCGTATACCTAATATATCTATAATATATCTAAGCATAGACGTTAAGAAAAAAAAAACATTTTTATTGAGAAATATACTCGTTGAAGTCGCATGTGGACATTGTTGTCAAGGAGTACGTGGAGCTTGCAAATTGAAGAACGCTCCACACACCTGTAGGCGCACACACGCATCCAACCACGAACGAGACAATGTGCTGGGCTGATGCCACGTGACCTTCCCGCTTACCAGTTCGGGCGAGGTAGCTTCCCCACCACTCGACTCATCGCGCTGTTCTTTTTGCTGGGGACTTATTTTGCCTTCTGGTCGCTTGCCATCAGTCGCCGACGAACGCTTATGTGCACGAGCTGATGCGTGAGGCTGCATCAACATACTCCACACGCTAAATTGTTAGGTGTCAAAGTGCTTCTACGTATTCGATTGGTGGAGTATTGTAGTTGACAGCATCTTTATATGTAAGTGCAATGTATTTTATGATAATATTTGCGTACGACGGTAGTCTTTGTCACTCACCGGCGTGCCTTTTTATTGTGAACTTTTTCTGAGCTGTGTCAGAGCTTAGATTACAATTGTTTTATGTGTTGAATGAATGCACTTATACATTTTTAATATATATCCAATTGATAGAAAATTAATAACATTTTATTAATTGAATTAATGTGCAATTGACTGAATAACGAAAACAATAATTGCGAAACTTAACTTTCCTGAATGGATTGAATTGCAATAAAAACAAAAAAGAACGCGAGTAGCCCGCATATGAAACCCCATTACGTGTGTTGCTTTATCCAGCGATGACCTGATGTCACTACCTCGTGTGCATATCGAAAGGTGACGTAGTTCATGTATGCGTAGACAAACGTTTTCCATTTTATTTGAAACTTCGTTCCTTTCACAAAAGTAAATATTGCGCCGTGAAACGAGGTGTCATTAAGTCATAGTATTTACATGACACTACTTGCAGCTTCCGTAGTGGATTAAACGAGTGTTATATTAACCCTTGTCATGAAGATTGTACATACAATGCGTGTTGTTGGAAGTTTGAACTTATGTGTGCCTCCATACCGTGTAGGTTGAGGAAAAGTTTCCTTTTTAGGCTTGGCTGGTTCTTCAATTCGGAATGTACAATCTGATGGGTGGGTAAAGACTATTTTCACATCTAAAAGTGTCATTGTAAGAGAAATTTGTTGAACATGAAATATGCATAATGTTTCGAATATGTGTTATTACTGTGCTTTTAATTTCATTTAGAAATATTGCTTTTGGCGAAAGAGTTTGAGACGCTAAAGGGCAATGTTTTGACTTTCTGCTATTCACAAGATCCCAACAATTTCCATTTGTTTCCTGTTGTAGAAACGTAGAAAATTATGAAAACGCGGTCAAGGAGACTTGTGAGATCCGTTCGCCTACCTCATGTTCTCTACGTGATATTAGTCTGTGTCGAAACTTTTAACTGTCAAGAGCTTACGATACTTTCTGAAGCGCCCTCAGTGTCCAGATTAGTGCCCCATATTACCAATAGGACGAAATTGGACAAGAATAGAAGAGTCCGACCGAACGCGAAGAGTAACTAAAGGAGTAGGGAATCTGGGCGTGTCCTCCTGCGTTCCGTCAATCAGCGACGAAAGTGAGACCGGTGGGTTTGGGAGAATGGTGCGGTGCGGCGGAGGCGTTCCCGCTGCTTGTCAAACGGTATTCCTGGCGATGCGCGCGGCGGGGCTGCAGGCGTGGGCGGTGGGCAGCCAGCGTAGGCGGGGCCCGCTCGTGACGCATCGCTCGCCACGCCCCCCCCCCCTGCCGCCCGCGCCGTCCGGCGCGCGCTGTGGTCCAGGCCAGCGCCACTCGCCCAGCACTCGCCCGACGGCCCTCACGCCAAACCTGACCGGCCGTTGAACTCGGCCGACATACGCTCTCCTCCAGCCCCCACGCGCCGCCCGCTCCGGCCTCCGCCGTACGGCTTCGCCTCGGAGCCCCGCGCCCGACTCCCGGTCGCCAGCCCTTTCGTTTCCGGAGGCGGTGCCGCTGGTGGCTGCTCTGGCAGGACGCCTTACAAGAGCTTCACTAAAGAATAAATACTCTTTAAATGTAGTCCGATTGTCATATGCGGAGTAAATGTGAATAGAATGTTTTTAGAGAATGTCACCAGTGCTAAAACGTCCGTTCCTGTCAATCGACACTTTTAAAAGATGACGGTAAAGTTGTATTTCGTAATATGGAATTTCGCGACCTGCAAGAACCGTAGATCTGGAGATGGATAAACACATATTTAGGTTAAATAGGTACTCTTCAGTTGAGGTGGCGCTTGACTGTCTGTTTTTATATGTGAATGAAAATGCAAATGTGTTTTCAAAGTGGTTAAGATGTTACTGCTCGTGTATTCTTTTAGTAATTTTTCACAACATAACTCTTTTCTCAATACATTTTCTCTTGATAAACACTATTTCATCATACGCTGTTCACATGTTATCAATATACAAGATTGAGACCAAAATGATAGAAACATATGTTATGTTTACATTGGCTACATGAGACTTTGTGGGAGATATCGCGTACTTGTGCATTCTTTCAATGTAATATTCAGTAGTATGTATCCTTTTCGAACCTGTTTCAAGTCGTTGAGAAATGCAGAACATAGAACACAATGTATGAAGTATATGCTTTTCACGAAGGTTGTTTTCCATATTACTTGTAGACTGGCACATCCGATGAGGAAACATTGTCTTTTTAGGATTGGTCTGGTAAGGTTGGTCTTAGGGACGGTTGAATCAATTATCATTCGGATCAAACTATTTAAAAAACTAACGAACTGAAGATAACCGTTCTCATTAAAATTACTAGAATCGTCTCAACTCGTATTTCAGAAACAGGAGTGCGTTTAAAGTAGAGTCGGATTGAAATGAAAGGGAAGCATTCGGTTCATTGCCCACTAAGTCCCACACCGGGGTGGTTTTTCTCGTCTATTTTCCTTTTGTTTCTTACCTATTTTTCTCTGTGTATGGCGAGCAGATCAAAATGCTAAGACCCAACATTGCCGCATCTGGAGCATTTTCTAACGCCTCTCACTCTCGCCACTCGAGAAATTTCATCATCGAAACAGCCTTGGGTCTGCAGGCGGACGTGTTTGGAAATGCCGCCGTTTCCTCCACAGAGCAGAGGGAAGATGGTGTTCCAAAAATGTTCAATCTTTCTCGACGCTCAGTCTGCCCTGATGACCGCAGGGTAACAGTGTCCTACTCATCAAACGCTACTCTTGCTCATCGATAAGAAAATGGCTTCATTGCAAATGGCTTCAAGGCTTTCTCACACCCAGTGGCGGATGGCGGGGGCGGGAGCATGCTTCTCCCAAGCCATAATTTGACTCAGTGTATTCAAAATAATTATCACATATAGATATCATCTCCTTCAGAGCAGTATTCCCATCATGAAAATACTCATTTTGATACTTACAATTAAAAGTGATTATTCAAAAATATTTATAGGGGTCTAACTGGAATTGCCCCCCCGAAATACTTCCGTGATTCCCTTCTGAACACACCGGCCAACCGATTGCGATCTGCCGCATATCAATTCACAAGGGAAAGAATGTAATCAGGCAAAGGCCGACTGGCTTAAAAATGAATATTCACTATTCATGGCAATATTCTACGGATTATTAATAAATCCAAAATACACAATTTATTTTCACAATCTTACAAGGCGTGAAATACGGGCGTTTCTGGAATGTGAACTTTCGGAGAGACATCAATGGAAGTGATTTAAGTATTAGTACCTCAGTGAAATGTTAGTTTAAGCTGTGACATTTTTTATTGTGCTCTTGATGTTAATTAGATGCACGAGGGGGATCATAGAAGGTCAAGTTCCAGTGCAGCTATTCATCAATTGAAAAGCAGATTCCCTCTATAAATTAAGAAAATCACGGCAGTCATAAAGACGATGGAGGCGACTGCGGTGGTTTCTTCACTAGTGGGAAGCTATATGCCTATTGGTTCTCTTCGTTAGATATGAAAATGCAAGGATCGGGGGCAGCCCTAAATCTACCCGCTAGTACGAAAGTTTATTCAAAATATTATTTTTCCATTAGTTTTTTACATTCGTCTCATTAAGGATTGGGGAACATTTGGCTGTAATACCTCTTATCGTATCAGACTGAATGATACCTAACGAATTAATATCATCGTTATAATGTTTTTTGTGAAAATGTCTTCAGTAAAAAGTAAATTAGAATGAAACTATTGGTTGTTTTTGAAAATATTTGTGGGTGGGGTCGTGTTCCCTCCGGCCGTCTGTTCCACAGACGCCCGTGGCTTTCCAGTGGCAAAAGAAGCAACGTTGCCTGGGGACGCGCAGGAGCTCGCGCACAACGCGGCGGGCAACAGTGGAGCGATGCTGGAAAAATCCTGCGCAAAGGAATGTGAATTGATGGGTAATTTCGTATTTCCGGGCGCGTCAAATACTAAGATAATTAGTCCCGTAAGAGTAGTACATGCTTTTTTCGTGAGATGGCGGTGTTCCTCCTCTGCTGGACAAGCTAAAGGGTCCCATGTGGTCTCCTGACATGTGTGGTAGTACGGTGCATAAAAGTGTGTGTGTAAGGGGTGAGTATAGGACAAGAAAGAGGAAGGGAAGCCACGTTTGTAAAGGTACTGCTCCGGCATTTGACTGATATTGACCGGAGAAACTACCGATCAGAGCAGCCAGCCGCTAGAATTTGTCTCGAGACGGCGGCTGAATTCGACGTCCTTAGCTATCTAGTTAGTGTCGAAAATCATGCTGTCGGGAGTCAAACCCTGGGACCTCCCTATCAGAGGCACTTCAATGGCATTAGCTGATGCCTTGAGCCTCCTCAGCTGGTCCAATGAGTGTGGATTCACAGTCTGTTTTCCGACTAGAAACTACTGATTATGAAGAGGAAGGGGAGTTGAAGCACAAACTTCAAAACAAAAATTTGGTTGCAGGAATTCTTTAAAAAAATTCTTTACTATTCGTAGAGTTGTGTGTTTGAATTCCGCGTGGGGTATGCACATTTACACTGTGAGTTTATGGCGAAATTCGCGAAAGCAAGCCCCTGCAGTTCATATTATTATCTCAATCAGCGTTCTTCAATTTACTCGACAAAGCAAAGAATCAATTGCTCGGGTTTTGAAAGCTAATATCCTGTCAGAAAACGGCTAGAAAAAGCAAAATCCTCTTTTTTTAACTTTTTTCCAACGTGAATTAGACGTTTTTGTTCCAGCTTTTCGTAGAAAGACTTTTAATTAGCGAGAACACAATTATATTCTCCTAACCAGTAGGATTCGTATTTTTAAACAAAAATACGTGACCTAATTTTCCTTCTGTAGATATTCCAAAATCGGCAGGAGTCAAGTAATAGAATATTCTCTCTACATATTATTTAATTTTTCTTTTTACTGTAGTGACACTGGGCGACGAGGTTTGTGTTCTTCGATTCTCACTATTATTTTTCTATTTGGATCGAAAATTAAGGAAAAAGTATCATGTCATGCTCCCAAACATTTGCCCCTTTGGCCATTGCACACAGAAAAGGGAAAGACCCTGTTGAAATATTTCCTATTATTATTATTATTAATTGATAAGTCAATTGATTCTTTGTAATTAAGAAGAAAACAATGACTCGTTTTAAAGGAAATTTAATTATTTCCAACTTGTAATGCAAGAATATTGCTGTAATATAATAATATATTAAGCATTACTTTGTTGTCGATGTGGAAGAGAATAATCAGTGTTAACTTCAGAAGTGACTTCAGTGTTTAAAGTGGTTAAGATGAATACACATTAAAAAGTTCCCGGCTCTACGAAATGTGCGTTGTACAGAAGGGCACGCACAAGGTCCGGATTCGTTTTTTGCGCATTATCGTAAACGGAAAACTATAATTAGTTGTTTTTAATTGTGTCGTCGAATAGCGAAAACAGGACAAAGCAAACTACGGGACATTTCGGCATCCAGGTATCTCCCCCAGCGGAGGTACCCCCAGCACCGCCCTATGATAAACTCTAAGTTCCTCACGTGTGTGGTAGTGTATAGTGTGACTCGTTTGTTAGGGTCTTACTCCGGCAATGTGCCGATTAGAGGCCGCTAGAATTTTTTTCCAGACAGCGGCTCAATTTGATCTCGCTATTTAGCTAGTGTCGCACATCCGCCACCGTCGGGATTCAAATCTCAGAACATCCCGGTCAGAGTCGCTGCAGAGATAGCGGCAACGCTGGTTCTGAGATACACTCAGCCCGTGCATTTGTAGTTTCTACCGTAATTCCTTCTATTTTGTGAAATGAATATATTGATCACGTGATGCTTACTGGAATGCTTATCAGGTATGCTTACTGGAACTGTGACGTCACAATTGATGACTTGTGTTCTGAGTCATCATTTGTAGGACGTAGGGGCACCCGGGTCGTAGAATTTTTCACTCCTCCTTTCATACTACCTCGGTCAAGTGCATCATGTACCGTCACTGCGGGGTTTTAGGAAATGGTTTAGAGCTTCTCTTGGGGGTAATTTCCTGAAATCGGGACGAATATGCCGTGAAGGTCTACGTGCAGCAGAGGCTGGATTTTCGAACGCGGAAAACGCAAGGCGCCTACTGGAATTGCGGTGGGCCTCGAACATTGTAAGGAAAAAAACAGTGGAAACAGGACCAAAGCAACAAATAGGAAAAGTATTTTGAAAAATATGATTTTCAAGGACTTCAAACGTATGAAGTCCATACATTTTGTCAGTTCGCATTGGTACCTTGGTAATACCCTGCAGCGTTAACCTAAGGTTAACATGTGAGCGCTTTCATTTGGCTTCTTAGAAAGCCCCAAAGTTTCTAGTGCCCTGGCGCCAGCCAAGATAAAACAAATAATATATTCATCACTCGTTCAATTCAGTGGTTTGCTGTTTGTGAGTTCTTCAGCAAAGCGTTTTCTGGAATTTCCCCTTTCGTTGCAAGAACGTTATGATCAGCTTTGGAAAATAATTCTTCTACTCTACTGTGGAACTATTTATAGCTTATGTAGTTTACTTTCGAGGAAATTTCAGGCATATGCACCTAATACTTTCAAAATTAGCATTTTTTTCGCATTTGGAATATCCATATGTATACTGTGATTGAAAATTCAATTGGACTTACATACAGTAAATTTCTCTTGATTACATGTTGATATGTGCACTTGTCTTAATTACAAGCGATCTGTGTATGTAATGAAGTTAGGAAACTAGTGGAATAGAGGGAATAAAGATAACTATTTCTGAAACTGGTTGGAAAATACAGAGAAGTGAGTCTCGTCAGGTCCAAACGAACCGCACTTAAGCGGTTAAGGACCAATTGTTTTTTTCCTGTCTTTCTGATTAATTATCCTAATATATAATTCTATTTTTCAATTAATGTTTTCTTTATCTGCTACGTCACTATTCAGATTCACTCTTCATTGCATTTTCTATTATCGTAGTTTATTATTATTATTATTATTATTATTATTATTATTATTATTATTATGACAACAGCTTCTTTATCTTTACATACATTTGTTGATCAGTGAAAATTTCTGCCAGTCGCATTTTACCAAAAAAGGTTTATGAAATGCTTTTTTTATGTCCAAGAATACGTGATATAGGTGTTCTGTGGTCAAGTTCGTAAATGTAAATTTATTAATTTGAGCAATTTATGGCATTCGACAGGAAGGAGATAGTAATAAACGTAGTTAAGATCTTACCATCGTCGGAAATAAAAAAAATACGTAAACAACTAAGTGTTCACTTCTCGTATTATTCAGTTAGATGAAGTTATCAGGTTCACACATGAAGCAATGTTCCGAAAAGAAACCCGTTATTTAGTAAAATGTCCTGGTAGCGCAAAATCGAAACGGTAGATCTAGAAGGTATTCGGGAATAGACACTAGATGACTAGAAGAGATCAAATAAGCCTGATGCTTACTTTCAACTAAAATACGAGTTAAGATGTTTATGCACCACACTCCAATATTTTTCTGTTAAACTTTACATTTCACATCCGTTTTGAACGGTAAAAAACGTATCATTAAGAATCAGTTACAATAAGAATTTTGTTGTAAAATTATTTTATTTTCAATATATTTAAAAGTTTAGGGAATTTCTAGTGAGATGTTCTAGACCAGGCTTAACAATGCAACAGTGTACATCAGTCTACCTGTCCTAATGAAGCGAGCTCGCTAAACTAGACCGAAGGAAATGCTTCGTCTGCGAGGAGTGTATCTAGGACGACCTGTTCCATAGAAGCGGGTCGAGAGCAGCTCGCGCTCAGACAGGGATTGCCATTGAACTTCGACCCTTCGGAAGCCGCGATCTGTTAAAACATGTTTTCGCACAGCAGAATGAAAGCTCGTGGTCCAATGAGGTCGCGAGGAGAGTGATCGGCGTGAGCTCAGACTCCTCACCACCACCACCCCAACTCACATGCTGTCAATGGGGAAGTGCGCGTTCATTGTCGAAGAATTGGAGAAGTATTGGCGGACGATGATTGAAGAAGCGGTTAGTACTATACACGAAATGAAAACGCTGGATATTATGTTGAATTGCGTTCTTGGCGTCATATTCAATATTATTTTATAATTAACACACCGTTAACAACGAACTCTGTATTAGATTAAATCATCAGGTAGCAAATATATGGATGGAATGGAAATCTCAGATGGTAAATGGCTACGGCTCTACCTACATCGCAGAGGAAGAAGAAGAGAAATAAGGAAAAGAAGAAGAAAAATAAGAAGAAGGACACAGAAAGAAGATAAAAATGTGAGAAATTCAGGAAAAGTACTGAATTTTGATGTATAAAATCTTGGGAGGTTTTTTATTACAGTCTTTTTTAAAGGTGACTATTTCTTCATTCGGTGATGTAATTAAAATTAATTTCGGTGTTTTAACTTGAAACACTATTCTTTTTAATAATTTTGAGAACGTAATCACACATATCGTCTGACGTTCTAGATACCCCAGTAAGATATTTAAGATAGATAAAATTGAGCGCACATCAGCTGCGAAATGAACGGGCGTGAATTTCTTTTTAATTCTATGTCCAAGTTTCTTATATCGCTTACGTAGTCTTACGTTTGATCGTCCTTGCCAAGTTAGGCAATGCACTTGGCTGCTCCATTCGTTTCATGTTAAAAGTGAGTAATTACCGGTTGGAGTAATTACTGGTCGGTTGTTCTACTTACTCAGAGAGCAGTCCCAGTTCTCGCTAGTTCCCACATTTGGCGTCACAGGATGGCTCTGCGAAAAACCCACGAAAGTAAGAGTGGGAGCTTTTCTCTCGAGGAATTTCAATAAAGCTGAAATTTTCCTGCAACTATTTTTATATTGGAATTGGATGTTGCAAATAAATTATGTAAACCCTAGCAGTCTATATTAGCCACAAATTGTGCAACTTTAGTAAGTAATACGTCAGAATAGATTGTTACTAGTTTACCATAGTCGTTATTCATCTTGCATGGTTTACACGGAGTAATGCACGGACTTACATACTTTTAATACATTTACACATTCTCCTTCACACACGAAATATCTGGACTGCTACACTACATGTGGCACATTTCATGTCTAGATCTTGTTTTCATTAAATTTTCCTCTCTTGTGCTCAGAGACACAGACATACACAGTTTCAATTGCGTGAGTCACCATCATACCATCATACGTTCCAGGAGGCACAAGTATTTCAGACTTGAATTGCCTTGAATTACAGGAAACACTCGATAAACTATAGTGGTTTTCTAGGGTTTAAGTCAGATTTTTACACAAAAATCTCTATTATAGATCAGATTTATTTTTTCAGTGTACTTCTTCAGTTCTTATTGAAACCTGTTGCTCGTAGCTATCTTTTGGTTACCGTGCTTGCTTTCTATTACGCGTCCCCGGGTTCGATTCCCGGTCGAGTGTGCGAGACTATAGTGTGCGTTTTTTCATGCAATGTCGCAGTGTATGTTGCTGTGTGACGATGAGAAAATCACTTCTCAGGTTGAGAAGACCGGAATACGGCGTGGGAATGTCTACGTGCTAAGCACACGTGTCCTCTTAACCCATGGCCGCGAGGCAAGGACGTCGTCGGTAGGCCTGAGCCCGCTCACGCGCTGTCGCGCCACGTACATATACATACATCAATATGTGCTCGTGAATATTAACCTGAAATATACCCGGAAGGGCCGAGGGCACAAATACCGTCCCGAGATGGACGTCTCTCGCCCTTTGAGTATTCTCCACAACGGAGGCTGATCGCAGGTCTGAAGAGTTTGCGTGAAAGTTGGTGTGTAGTACAGTGTTTTAGTACACATCACAGGGGGTGTATAAAGGTGACTTGCTTTCAAACGACCTCCAGAAAAATATCAAACATGCACTATAAAAGTTAATTATTAAAGTTGCTGTGGGTGGACTGTCTGATGACTTCCCATTGGCCACAGCGGAGCGGGGAGGGGTAGGAGACGTCAGCTGGGTGGGCCTCCCACTGCATGAGCTGGGCGTCAGCTCTGCACAGCGCGCGGCACGAATTTAGGTCGAAAGTCGAAACACCCTCCAAGCATTTGCAGTCTGTGAACTAAAAACTGACTTTTCTAATCCTGTTTTATAATTCACGAATTAGATGGCCGCAGCTCGTTGCAATATGATATTCGATTTATTGGTTTAAGATTCCTGTGTACGTGAGACAATCAAGTCTAGATTTTTAATAAATCTTCATTTTGAATTCGTTACAATAGAGCTTCCTTATAGTACAGGTATGTGACCAATCACATATAAGTTTACAGATGAGAAGTTATCAATCATTGGTCTATTGAATGTTTGGTCGGATTGTGTATATTATTTTGCCGAGGCTACCTGGGTGAGGTGAGGGGGAATGGCGGTAAACCGCTAATGCACCTGTTTCCAAAACTGAAGGAAATCGGAATACTGAATCCCGCTATGTGGACTGTATCAGAAATAACAATCATAAATAACAACAGATACCGAACTTTGACATTAAATTAATAAATTGAATGCCAACTCGACCCGTGCAGTGCTGTGGAGCGGGACTGTACTTATGCTTAACGATTGCCACCTGGAGCGCTCAGGAGGCGGTCCGCCAGGTGCGGTGGCTGACTACTGCGCGCCAGCTGCCACGTAACCGTTCAATGTAAAAGTTTAACTTATAATCGCCATCGCCTTTCACAGAAAAAATACAGCATGAAGCTCGATGGAATGGGCATTAATACACTCGAACAAAGTTTACATATCGCTCGTTCATCGGTCCTATTGTATTATCACTTCTCACTCGTGTTTTAATACCCATTATTATATCATCGTTTCGTAATATATTATTTTGGTGCTATCAGAATTTGGAGTTTTATTTATAACTACAATGAGCGTATACGCGAAAATGAAGCCTTATAGATGTAATATGTTAAAATGAGACAAATAAAATAATATTGTTGTTGCAAACGTAATATTCTGTCGATAATGATGGTTGCAGTCGCAAAGCACAACAAATCATTTTTTTAAGACTTAACATTATTTCTACGCATAAAGTAATGAGCGCAAATAGTAAATTATGACCTTAGAAATGAAATATTCACGCTGGAAAAGAGCTTTGGAGGAGAAATCTGAAACCTGTTTTTGCAGGCATTACGGTCAACGGTTATCAGTTTACCATTTGACTCTTCTCTTGTCAGCACAAATTTTAAGAATGCACAAACACGTTAGCTGCAAGAATTTTCTTCCTCAATATATTATTGTTTATATGAGTAGCATACATAGTATTTTTTCAGCAACTTATCGCGGTTGAATTGAATCTGCGTTTTCATTACTCATCCGGAAAAGGAAAATATGAAGGAATGTGAATATCATAATGAAAGATGTTAAAAAGTTTCAATCATCAGAAACGAATAAAAAAAAAGCTCCAAAGAAACGATAGATTCTCCCTTTCTTGGAGTTATTAAATTGAATATTAAAATTACAAATACTAAACAATAAATAAAGACAATTAAAATATTGATTAAAAATAAAGATTATACATAATTTTGAGAGTTAATTTCCATTATTTTCCAATTCATTTACAACACAGGTCTTGCATTTTGACATATGTTTTAATTTGCGAACTTGCTAGCATTTCGATCGGGATTGGGATCTTTATTAGGACTAGCCAAGCAAAATGTTCAAATCCGGGTCGAAACGTTGATATGTTAACTTGATTTATCCTAATTTCCTTACATACAGTGTCGTTGTCGGACAGGTCCTCGGGTTCGAAATGTTCACGATGGCGATTTTTCGACACTAACTGGGCCATTCGGCCACTCATTGAGGGGGGGAATTCTAGCGACCGGCTGCTATGATCCACAATCCTCAGTAGCCAGATGTCTGTAACTATAGTTTCTAGCGATATCTGTTAATACAGAACACCTCCCAATGACGGCATACCTCTGGTGATACGATCCAGTATTCTACGCATCGCGGGAAATAATTTTCTTGATACTGTCAACGACAAAGCACCAAGCTTTAATTTCTATCAGTTGGATTAAAAAAAGTCAGTTTTTAAATGTAAAGTTAGTCTGGAAAGCAATGGTGCGTAAATACGTAATTTCCAGTGTGTATTATTTTCTTCCATTCAAATGTATTTGTTATGGTTGATATTCTATTCGCGGATCCATTGGCTATATAACCGGTTCATGGAAACTGGATTGTTCAGCCCAGAATTGCGGCCTAGAAATACTGGATCGAAGAGTTAATGAACAATGGCTATCATGTCGCCTTCCCGCTGTACGTTTGTGAATAACATTGTATAGTGCCTACGGTTTTGACAACTGTGGGAGCTGAAATGCATATATGAATATAAGCTAATGGTTCTAAATAAAATACCCTCTCTTATTATTTATAATAGTTACATATTATTATACCCTTATGTGAATCAGCAAAAGTGTTTGTAACCCACAAAAAATATGTATTCGGGCTGAGATGTGAAATAGGGTACGCAATCATCTGCCTCATCCGTTACACTACCTGCGCTGGTTTAACTATTGCAATATCCAACATTTCAACGTTTTAAAAACTATTTTTAACGATAACACGCACTCATGTGACAATTACCCCTGATTGTTAGGCAACCCATTATGTGGTAGTGTTCGGCAGGTCCTGTTCTGGTGCATACAGGTTTCGGGTTGTTATCAAATGCCATTGCTTGGTGTGTTTTCCACCACATGTTCGTTCATTTCCGACATCCCTTTATGTCCTAGATGTTATTAACATTCATTCCGAGACTTCTGTATTAAGTATAGGAGAACTAAAATAGTTTTACGGTATCAGGGACTTTAAAAAGGTGCTTTCGGTCTAAATATGGTGCCTTTTTTCTGCATCATTGTGTAACTATCTCTTAGGGAGCTTAAGAGAAAGTAAAAGTGAATCGAATAAAGAAAAAATGATTTTGAAGTGAAAACATTGTAACATTTGATTCGATTCAACTCTACGAAACAAACCCCAACATAATTTAGCAGCTACTTACAGACGTACCTCTTGAAAAGAGCATTAATAATCTGTTCTGCACCACGACTAATACCTGTGAGCCCACATTAATCACTACAGACCAGCGACGATCTTGTATCTGTGTATCAGCCCATGCAACTGCGCTTGGTGTTCTGACGCAATGGTTTGGATCATCTTCTTTGTCGCTGACTCGTCCTTGCCGAAAACGTTTACACCATCGTTTCACAGTGGTCAACGATACTGAATGCTTGCCGTGTACTGTATACACGCAGCTATTCACCTCGAGTTGCGACACGCTCGACAATTAAGAATCGCGCCTCACCACACCGCACTACCTCTTTTGGAGCCTCCAATGCGATTAACACATACCAGCCCCGAAGCCGTTCATGCGCGACCATGCACCGGAGGATGTGCATTCACAACTCGCTATAGGCGAAACCAATTGTTCCCCACTTTGATTGACTTGCACGTACATTCCTAATATTAAGTCATTCACTAAGCGAGAGAGCTTCAGGAAGCGCTCACGCATGCTTATCGCTGCTTGATTAAGCGAGCGGGAGAGGTCATATTCGTTTGGCCCACTGATGATGCTTCCCAGCCCGAGGGACTTGGGCTTTTCAGATATTTCTTCACTACGTAACTGGCCTTTTTAATTAGCTGCATGGTCATTTTCACTAGTGAAACGGATTCCAAGCTCTAGTTGGTGCTAGAGGGAACGTTTAGGTGAGTGGGTAACAATAAGTTCGTCGATAATTTGGAAGTATCTTGAGTAATTCAAGATTCGGTCTCAAGATGGCAGAGCTCACTTATTAACAGGATAAACACGAAATATTATAGTTTGTAGATCAAATGTATGATAAAACTGTGAGATTTCTGAGCAAGCCCTAGCGTGGAGCATTACCCAAATGAAATGTATGAAATTAATGTTCATCGTTGATATTACCGCAAATTTTTGGCCTCCTCTGATCGATTCAATTTCTAGTTGAAGAGTGTTGTCCGAGTTAGTGTTGTCCATTGAGAAGCCCCTCAAATGAAGACACCGGGACGCGTCGGCTCCGGCGGGTTGCGACGTGGCAAGTAGTCTGTTCATTGCTCTGTATAATATACTAATAGTTCCCTACGATCGCATATGCCCGTGATTTATTTTAGTGCAAGAAGATCATAAATGCCACTTTGTCTAAAAAAATATTAACGAGAAACTAGTTATCCAAGTTTGTTCCAATTAGCTTTGTAATTTGGAAAACGTGCTATAACTTTAATCTGTGTTGTTTCCAAAGTAACAATGAATAAAATATCATCAAAAACGCCCGAAAAAGTCTACCGAAATGAATTTTCACCATATATTTATTGCATTTCAATCTAATCGTATTCCAATCAGCCACGGATACCGCAAAATATCTTCATATAAAATATTTTCTCGCACTCCTAGAGTTTCAGTAACGGATTTGTAAGATTTGGGAGTCTAATACCCAAGATAATATCTCTAACATGCTTCGTAGAGGAGACGTGTGCATTCAACATGGCAGATCGAGACTTCTGTGGTCTGCCCTATTTTCAGTCTTCAAAAAATGTAAAACTGAAATCGTGATGGTCTCTCCTCACAATAAAACCATTTTAGAAGTAATAACCAATAATACCCCCCCCCCCCCGCTGCTGAGACACGAATTCAGGTCTATCGTGTTAACTCTCCATGCACTTCACCACTATAGCATGCAGCCACTAGACTGTTCTCACTTTTGGCACACTTAATGGTCTCTTCCAATATTTTCAACACGCAAATTTCGAAAATTCAGGGAGTTCAACGAAAATTAGAACTGCGGCATTTTCTGAGAGTCCTTGGCTCTATCCGTGGACAAAATTTAAAGTATAATTTACAGCTGTTTATGAGAAAATGTTCTTTATAAGATGCATTCACTTCAAGCAGAAATTACACGAAAAATACTTGTTTTTTAGATATTACATATCCGTTTTTAAAGATATAATTTCTTAGATCAGATTTCATTTAAGACATTGATCTGTACCTTCATACAGGTGGCAAGTTTAATTTTAAAAAAATTGAGCCAATATTGAGAAACGTTTCTCAATGTTTTTGGGGCTTCATGTAAAGTACCATCAAAATTAAAATAGATTTTGAAACTCCCAAATTATAAATTTCGTTTAGATCGATAGGTGAATATCAGTTTTGGAGAAAATCGTCTGAATGGTTTAGGCCCTAGCGTTGACCGCAGTCGTACAGACAGACGTCTTGCCGACAATCAATTTTTCGGTATCAAGGATCCACAAAACATGCAATCTGGCCAAACCACATGTTAGAGGAAGTAATTTACTAGAACTAGCAGAAGGATTATCCACTTTTTTGTTAGCAGGGACCGGCAATAAGATATATATTTTATCAAACTTCATAGGATATCGTAAAGGTCGCTTAAGAGAATGGGGTCCGTAATGGTCCCATTTTCGTTAAAATCCTTGGTTTTTCAAAAATTACAAAAGTGCAATTTTTTGCAGCGTCTTCCAACAACTGCATTATTGAAGATACAGATATTTTCCTTAATGAAATTTGTTCCTTAAAGACATGTTTCGAAAATATGATTTTTTTCGCGAAATTTTACAGGGAATTAGACAATTTGTTAATCTTTTCAACATTTTTTCTCTTAAACCGCTCTATTTTTTAAAAATAATTCTCCTCGTATGTGTCAAGGGACGGTAAAAAATATGGCGCTAATCCCATTTCCAGCTCTTCGTATTTTGCACTATTGCAAAAAATTAACATTTCAAAACTACAAAATTGAAGATAGAAATTTTTGCCTGTTCTAAAAAATAAGCTCATTAAAAAAGGGTAATTTTCGCGTAATTTCTGGTTAAAATTAATGCAAATTATATAAACATTTTCTCAAAAATTGGTCTTAATCTTTTCTTTAATGTTTTCCAAGTATTAAGCAAGGCACACTTAAAAGATTAGATGTAGGACTCATTTTCGTTAATCTCTCTGAATTTTAGAAAATCGTGTGGTTACATATTTAAGTGTCAGCCCGTGCTTGGAACTTGCACGGTTTTCATGGCGTAGGGGTAAGGCGCACAACGAGCTAACCCAGAGAATCTGAGTACGAGTCTCGGTGTGGGGAAAAATGTTGCTGGTTGAGAACACTTTTGTAGGTTCGTGTAATAGCATAGTATGGCGGAGCAGTTAGAAAGAGAAATTATGTGCTGTTGTAGCACCTCTAATTTATAATTTGAATTAACGTCAAGCAGAAAATACGCAATGATATCATTGTCTGGGACGATATTTATCGTATTGTTGATATCTTGTAATGAAGTGTAAAGAAGAAAATGTGTCTAATGAAAATGATTTGATCCGTCCAGGACTGAATTATTATTGCCATTCAGTTTTGCGTGGAAATACAAAATACACAATCACAAATGTTGGCATTAGTCAAACTAAGAACTTGATTTTCAGGTGAGGTCATTTCGGGACAACCTCTCTTCTGAATTGTGACATTTTAAAAACTCATCGTACATTATTTTTGTTTCTATATCATTCATGAGCGAAGAGAAATATAAGCCAACTACCAAAAGGACTGTTATCATGACTTTAATACGTAACCACTCTAATGGACGCCAAGATATATTCATGAGAAAATAACGTGCATTATTTACATTAGGTGAATATTTATGAAGTTTATTGTTTTCTCAGTCTGCTTTCATGTCACACAGTAGTTAGAGTCGGACTATTCTTTCAGTCTCTTTCAAATATGTATTGTTTGCATTCTCGTTGCCCAAATTAGCACAGGTGCTAGCTGTCAAGACACCGACGAAGCAAGTCTATTACTTGATGAACACGCTCCCGTCGATAGGTACGCGCGATTACGGGAATGAATGTTCCCCATAAACAACAAATGGCCTGGAACTCGTTATAGATCGCATACACCTACTGCGACCGAAACAAACATTCGGCTGTACATGTCGTGGAAGCTATACTGCACGAATACAATGCAGAAGAGCGGCGCTCGGAAATAGAAAAAAAGTTTACAATCATGAGGGTCCATTTCACCCTTTCTTGACTAATTAAGGATTAAAGCAGGCGTCATTAGTCGAATTTCTTAAGTAGACCACTGAAGTTAGGCAACTCGAGACACCGTGGATTCCTGGTCGGGTGACTATCTCGGAATCTCCGTTACTAACGGCGCCGAACCCCTGGCCAAAGGGATTAAAGGCGTTGACTGATTGCGACATGTCAAGATAAAAGACAAAAATCTTAACGGAGGATTACTCCAGGAATATAATATATATTTTTATTGTAATTTTATTTTTGGAAGACATTGCATTGTTCAGTTTACATATTAACTGTGCAAATGTTTGATGGTCTTAATCTATCTCATACTAACTTACTTACACTGACTTAAAATTATACACATAACAATTATATAAAAATAATATTTAAAAAAATATAGCGTGAGAGGAAGCACGAAACACCTCAGATAAGTATTATTCCAGGTTTGCAAATATTTTATAGAATGAATGGAGGGGATATGTTATTAATTCTCGTTTGATAATTGGGGTTTTTACCTAGTTTATAAATAAAGATAAATTTATTTAAACTGAGAATGGGTATAACCCGGAGGCTGCTAATTATATACAAAATATGAAAGGATAATGCTTGAAATCGGGGAAGGTTAGTGTAAAAATGGTGTGCGAGGTAGGCTATTTGGTTTTTTATTGTGTTTATATTTACACGATTATCTAGTTGGTTATTACTGATGAACCATGATGCTTTTGTAATTAATCTTAAGGATTTATTTTGAATCACTTGCATTTTGTTTAGGTTGATATTGGCAGCATTGGCCCAGATGGGACTAGCATAAAGTAGTGTCGGCCGAATTATTGCTGTGTAGAGTAAATAGAGCATTAGATTTGGAGAGTTGACTGTGTTGTTTCAGTAAGGGTCGTAGTTGAATTAGTTTAGTTTTGGCTTGCTGAGTTTTCACATCTATATTTTGCTTCCAGTTAAGTCGAGTATCGAAGTTTTAGCTGAAGTATTTTAATGTTTTATTGGTTGGTGTTTCATTGACGATGTCGTTATTTGTGAAGAATGGAAGAGGGTGTGTGAATGGTTTTAATGTGAATATTTGTGCTACAGATTGTGTTGGGTTCAACTTTATTTTCCAGACATCAGTCCTATTTGCAAGTAAATTTAAGTTATTCTGAAGCTCTGTTTGAAGAGTTCTTAAAGGGACCCCTGAGATGTATAGTGCAGTGCCGTCGGCAAATTGAGTGGTGTTTACTAGTGCTTCTTGGTTGAAATGTGATTCTGTGATGCATGCTATATCAATTCTGTTAGCATGTAGGAAGTGTTGTAATTCGGCTTTTTTGTTGATAATGCCATTGGTATTCCAATTTAGTATAATTAAATCATTATGATGATCCTTAATTGTTTGCTAAATGACATAGCAATTGAGTGTTGGATATTCTGTATAATTGTTGGTATTCATGAATTTATAAAATTAATGATGTGATTGGTTATAAACTGAGTGATGTTTTGTTTGAATGAGTTACCAATATTGAAATTGTTATAGTTTCTGTTTGTCTGTTCGTTGTTATGTTGTTGGTGATTTGTGTTTTTTGTGTTTTGTTGGTGGTTGATATTTGTCGCATGGGAGAAATTAGGTATATTGTTGATTGGAGGTAGTAATATAAATTTTGTTGTATTGAACTTCGGGGGAATAGATTCCTAAGTCTGTCATTTGGACTATTTCTTTTACTGTCTAAAATTTTTCGATAAAATGTACATTCTATTGATCTGCGTTAAGCCGTATGCTTCCCGAGACAATGTTTACATGTGGGAGTTTGCTGATAGGTGATCACCTGCTTAAAACATACACGAAATTTTGTGCAAAGTCTAAACACTGGTAATATTGAAGGGAGTCTTTGGTTTTCTTCCTTCTTTCTGGTTTCACTATGTTATTACCTATTTGTTTTATTTCTAAAACATCCTCGATTTTGTGGGTTCCATCAAAGTCTACTGCTACTACTGGGATGGGGAAATTATTTTTACTCGACTATAGTTGATTAACTTTTGTAGCATAATTGGATCTGTTATTAATTTCGCCTAAATTTCATTTTCTGAGATTGAAGGATGTCTATTTTTGATCACTATTGAGTATTTTTGTACTAATTGTATCCGAATACGAATGAAGATGTTTTATGGAGGCCAAGAAATATTTATCTGCTTTTCGGAACTCGGTCACTGACTGGAATTGGATTCGAATCTTTTGATTCTTGAATTCTGTAGTGGAGTTGGATGAGACGTTAGATTTTATTTCATTGGCGAGGGTAACTTGATTTTTATTATTAGTAACAAAAACTGGTGGGATTTTATTTTCGTCACATAGATCATCTGGGATATCTTCGTTTAGCCAACTAAATCGGTTTTTGATTTCTACATTGTATTGACTTCGTACGTTCCACCCTGCTGAAGGCTGACTGTGGTTACACGTTTTAGGTCTCTGTTATCATTGTCGTTATCGCCGACTCGCTTTCCTTGTGTCATTACCTTGTTCTAAGGCGCTTGGGTTGAAGCATCTGACTGTTGTCAATGCATTTGTTCCTCGGGCTAGCCTGAAGATCCGGCCCTGAATAGGATGTTGTTACTTGCATTTTGTTGAAGTTGAGGCGGTATTTCGGTGTATTCCATGCTGTCCGTGAAATTTACGTTGCCTTCGTCGGGGATCACATCAGATGACTCTTTAGGGCTTCCATGACCATTTGCCCTATGCTGGATAAATCATTATTGTTCATTCAACTACTAAAGCACTAGTAGTGAATAAGTACGACCACTGTACACTATTTCGAACACTAAGTCAACACTGTTCGTAACGTTCGGAGTGATATTGAATTACACATTCACACTTAACGATTCTAGCTACTGTGAGCGGAGTGGCCTAATATATATATATATATATATATATATATATATATGTGTGTGTGTGTGTGTGTGTGTGTATGTATGTATATCAAATCCCAAGCAGGACTAAGAGACGTGTTACGTAAAACACGCATCAAATTTAATAAATGCCTTCCAACTAATTTTTATTGGTGAGATCCTCGAAGTAAGATGGGAACAGAATGGGCAACTAACCTCCGATAAAATGGGAACTAGGCCGTAGCTGCCTCTTTATGCACATTGTCTCCAAACTCCCCAAGGTCCCTTCCAACAGATAATTTGTGAAACCCTCTCGCACACTCCTTGCGCAGAATTTTTTTAAAATTGTGTAATTGTGCAATTCCATGCTTCATTTTTACTATTTATGTCGCCTATGACAATTATTTTCTTCTTCTTATTATTATTGTACGCACTGTCATTATTGAAGTTAACTATTTTATCCAAGGTCTTTTCTGGGGATTTCGTATTAGGTGGTTTGTAGGCGGTTATAATAATAATAATAATAATAATTATTATTATTACTTCTGAATTGGCTGTTTTTTATTTATTTCTGTCGTGTTCAGGCAGTGTGAAATAGGGCATTCAATTTGAGAGTAAGTTCTTTACGGATTATTATTGCGACCCCACCCGCAGCGTAACGAGAAGACCTATCATTTCTCTATGTATTAAAACCTGGTATCTTGTATTTGACTGTTGAATGGCAATGCGTTTCCATAATGCAAGCTATTTGTATTTCGTGGAAGAATGCAAAGTTCCTAAATGTATTCTCTTGTTTGTTTAAACCATTTGCGTTCCAGTTTAATAATTCTAAATCCGTGAGCTGGTCACGCTTCATTTCCGTAACCGACATGGATCATATTTTGGATTTGTGGTAATAGAAAATTCATAATCTGAGTAGTCACAGTACTTGTGATAGATTCGATTAATCTATTCATATCAATGCCTTGACTCATGGGCGGCGTCGTATTTCTAGCGTTCTCATGAGAATTTTTTAAAGGTCTTGTCCAAGGGCCTGGTCTTTCGGGCAGGGGAGAGAATTCGACATTGTTAAAGACTGGAGGTGGAATGCTTCTGGCTTGCCTGCTTTCGTAACTTATCCCTTGATCTACACCTTGCGAACTATTCAGTACCTTGGCCTAACCGATGTTTTATCTCGATTCGGTTGAAGATTTATTAACTTTCATGTTTTATTTTGCCTTATAGAAAGAGCAATCACGATAATTCGCCGTGTGATTTAAATGCACATTACACTACCCTAGTGCTAATGGCTTGTTACATACACTTTTAGAAAATAAATAAATGAAAGAACAAATAAAACCTACTCCTGGAACACTAGTGGAACACTTTCACGAATACTATCAGCGCGTCGATAACACGTAACCTCACTGGTAGTAGTAGAAAGCTTATCGGGAGGAGCGACTCTCGCAGACGGCTTACCCCGCCGGAGCCGAGCTCGAACTGCGCAGAACATCTAGTCTTTCAATTCTTCCAGTCTCAGCATTCTCTACTTCCGGTCTCTAATTTCCTTTTGGAAGGATGCAGTGCATCTACTTCGCTTGGCTGATTTACAAGAAACCTCTTAATAAGTGCAAATCGACGACACACGTGGACGTCATTAGTTTCTGGAGCTGTGCATATTATTTTGAACGAAATTATCCTAAGCCTAAGAAGTATCTAGTAGTGTATTATGCGATTATAATGATTTGCGCTTTAATCGTACGAAATACAGTTAATTTTTTTTCGCTACAAAACTCTTGTACATCGCTGTTACTCGCTCGGCACCGGAATATTGAATATCAAATACGTCCGCTTCCACAAGTAACCTATTCATAACTACAGCCTTAAGTGCGTCGTAGTCGTAACTAGGACGTCTACCCCAATGAGTAGCATTTGTTGGAACACCTTGGTGGTCGAAAAATATAAACAAGTAGATCTTCGCACGACGGTTATCAGCCAAGTATGAGGAAGCACGTTTCCGTTCATGCCCTTACACGGTTCTCGAACAGGATTCCTCTGTTTCTGTTTCGTGAGCTTCGTTACGTCATTTCTTTTACCTGCGTCATATACGTCAGTGTCCACCGAAGGAGGGGCCCCGGTCGATTCCAGAATAGTAAATTCTTCAACAACCTTATTACCATGGCTGTTATTCACGAGTTGATGTATACGCCACGAGCGACTTAGGAGCGAGTGTCGTAATTTCTACGAGTGAATAATAGCCATTATACGCGAGTAGAAGACTATACTTTCTGTGCAGCTTTGAAGTTTACATATTCATCATAAGTTTTATAACTATTTTTGCCCACTGTATTTGGTATTGTGGACACCTTACCGATTTTACGGTCGAGATTAAACAAATGCAAGACTAATTTTACGTCCAAGTTCACTAATTCACTGATAGGAACTATACCTTAGAGCTAGTCCCTGTATCTGAGGCTGTACTTACAGCATAATGAACTGTGTTTAGCTCCCGATGAGTAGATGTGTAGTATAAGCAGCCCGTGGTAACCTATGCATTTTGGCACGACGGTAAAGTTGAAATTGTAATGTAGAGTATTGAAAATACAGTTTTGAGAAGCATCATATTCTCGTGCAAGTAAGTTGTATCAATTTTATTTAAATTAATCACATAATTTAGTGTGTTCTAGTATTTAGAACAAGTTTTTTATTGATGCATGTACATTCACTAACTTGAAATATTTTTATGAAATCGAGGTTGTTGATGTGGCATGTTGTCTCTTTATACACTGTGTATGCCATAAATTGTATATTACTACTTTTTTATATTTATTTGATATTTTATTTGAGCATTAAATTTTTGATATTCTATTATTTATTTTGATATTTAAAAATACATATTGGGAAATATATTTATTTTCTTTAGAATGTCTTTGATTAGGGACTAATTGAAATAAATTTGAACAGATTTTGATATTTTATTTGAAACAATTGATTTTTCATAGTGATACTAATCTAAATTCTTAAATATTAAGAAAGTATTAACATTTTTGCACTGAAGTTTCTAATCACTCTCTTTTATAAGGCAAATTAGGCAAGAATGATCACTATGGTTGGACTATGATTGCTTATGATTCTTCTTCAATTTTTCTGGCAATAATTGAAGGGTTGTTGAACTTGTTACTTCCAAAATTACAGGTAACTTACATATTTCAATCTCACGGTCACTGATTTCAAGAGTCATTCTTTAATAAATAATCAATTGGAAATGCAATGAGAAATAAGAGCAAAGTGTACAAAAACTTCAAAATTATTATTACTTCTTTACCGCATTTCAAAAGATGCCCAAATTGCAATTCGGCCCGTGGATTTCGAAAATTCTAGGAAGCCGTTCCTTGTAGCTGAATCCTGATTTTTATCCCCCTAAGATTGTTATCCCTGAGAATACGGACGATGATGATGATAATGATGAGGGATAAAAGGGCGACACACATGCCCGAGGCGGGACTCGAACCCGCGGTCTTCAGACTCGTATTTATTGTGTCATAAATAATACGGTATGTGAGGGCGTTGGAGTTTTAACCCCTCTTCCGAGCAAGTGGAATTGCTGTGTCTTCCTAACGCGCGCCTTTCGTGTCTCTCATCACTCAGCGGCGAAAACCTTCTTCAATGGCGAGAAAAAGCTTTCAACGCAACGCAAGCTCCGACTTGTGTCCATTCTTATGTAACATGAACTTGGCACACTTTCAGATTGGCTCATGTTGAGAGGGGCACTATTGGAGCTTCCGCCCTCGCATCCGCTTCGCATAGCATGGCGCTTTAGAGGGACAGTTCCAACTCTATTCGGTTCCGATTGGATTGGATTTGTTTTCGTCAAACAAAAGTAAAAACTGAATGTGATGTATAAGGGGAAGTACTATTTGCGCACGTTTTCTTGAGCTCCAGACTCTCTTCTCCACCTTTAACCATTCATAGTCGACTGATGGATGAAGGTACCAACAAATCGAGTCTAGCACCATTTGAAAACTAGACATTCTCGCTTCCCAGATATAGAAAACGTATTTGCAACGGGGAGCGAACTACAGATTTGATTTTTTAGATTGGAAACAAAATAGTAACCCCCAGCACTACTACCACCTCAATTAGCAGAAGGAGAGGCCAACAAAATACGCAGATAGTAAAGCTACATTGATGTTGAGAAGCGAAACAAGGTTATCTCAGCACTTTCTCCTTGAATCTCGAAAACTGGACGAAACTCTGATCGAAATGGGGGGACATTGATACAGATCCTGAAGTACATGACTTGTTAAAGATATACTTAGTCAGGATAGTATCTAATTGTATAGAAACAGTAATGTAGCAGATACGATTTTGCTTTGTTCGTAAACGTGTGTATCCAGGTAGTGGTAAGAGTCATGCCGATTTAGCCGATGTCTAAAAATCCTCCCACAAAAGAGACTCCAGCCTCTCCCCTCGCGGCCAAAGATGGAGCGACCTCGCAACCACACCCGCTATAGCAGCTGGCGCAAATGAAGTTTCTAAACACAATACATATTCTCGCAAGCCTCGTCCGTTGCTATAGAATTAATGTTCTCGTTGCACATTGCGTGCCGGTGAGTCACAGCTTTTATGGCAGCTAATTCTGAGAGATTGTGAAGACCTGTGACTCACGTCTTATATTTAGACTGTTTAGACTGACCACCGAAGCCAGGCAGAGCGCACCTTCACTCTCATGTTTTCGACCTAAAATGTGCAAACCTATGGATGGCCGAGGTGGCAAAGAGCGCGAACTGACTCAGCGCGTCGGTCTGAAGGGTCGCGAGTTCGTGCTCCGCCTTGGCCGTGGTGGTTCGTCCCTTGTGTCCCACGTTCTGACGACTCCAGATTAGAGGAGCCCGCAAATGTGTTGGTGTCTAGTTTATGGTCCAATATGCGTCCCATCGGTACGTAAAGGGTAACCGGCTGTTGTTTGAATAAAAGCCCTAGAAAAAACGTGCAAAAGTAGAAAAGATAGACGCGTAATTAATACAAGTTGCCTTTTCCTGTTTAGGATTGTACTTGTTACATTTATTTTTCGCTTCGTATTTTTCTGGGCGAATGTGAATCATCGTCACCTAATCTGAGGCACTTTTGTCCCCACAAATACGAGTAGATCCTATTATATGGGGGCGGATGTTTCTTGCTATTAAATGTTACGAACAACGATCGTTGTTAATTCTATTTATAATTCAATAATGAACAGTGTCTGGTCCAAAGAATCTGTTTTTGTCACGTAGCTGAATTTATTGAGGAAGAAAACTTTAATATTTCATGAAGGTTCTTACCGAGAAATACTGATGATTCTCACAGATCGAATTTACATATGAAGTCTTTTTTGTTCTGTTTGCCACCACTTAGTCTACGTATGGACTTTTATTCGCTGCCGCATGAATACAAGGACTTGTCGCATGTTAGAGAAGTCTTTGACCATGGTTTTCGTACATTAAACAGTCTCTTCACAAGCTTTTGTTTACTTTACAGTAATTTCTGGTAACATGACGTTTTGCATTTTTTCAAATATCCTCAATGAGATTCATTTTTTGGATAATTTAAATTCGATGTCATATTCAAATTTTAATAATGCAGGTATCATCACGCTTCATTAAATCATTTGCATGTGGAAGGAGGTCTACCCATCGTGGAAAATATCTTCATTTGCCGGAAACCATTCTATAACTCGTTGAAATATGCAGTTATTTAATATTTCATTGCATTGTTATTGATACAGTATCCTACCATCTCCCAGTCTTAACTTTTCTGAGTTTGAAGAAATAATACAATCTAATTTGTCCGAATATTTCGTAATTTATTTCATTTGGTAATTATTAAGATTTTATCGAGTTCAGTGTTTAATGGTCGATAGATTGTTAGTGATTCCGGGCGCCTCAACTACTAGGGTCATTAGTCCCGTAAGTGTAATGCGTGTTTTTGCACGGGAGGTAGCGGTGGTCTTCGCCCGCTGTATGGCGAGATCAGACGTCGACCTACCGTCGGCTAGCGGCGTATTCCCCAAGCAGGTATCTTCCACCAGCGGGGCACCGCCCCAGCCGGGACAAGCTCTAAGCTCGGGACCGGTCTCGCGTTATGTGTGGTAGTGTAGTGCATGTTAGTGTAAGTGTGTGTTACGGGTGAGTATAGAACAAGGAAGAGGAAGGTAAGATCGCGCGGGTTCCGTGGCCCGTTTGTTAGGATTCTGTTCCTGCATTTGCCTGGTGTTGATCAGAGAAATCACAGGAAACTATCTATCAGAGCAGCCGGCCGCAAGAATTCTCTTCCAGGCAGCGACTGAACTCGACGTAGCTGACAGGCCAGTATCGAAAATCCTGCCACCGTCGGGTCTCGAACCTTCCGGTTAGAGGGACTGCAGTGACATCAATTGATGCCCTGAGCTATCTCTCCCGGTCGAGTTCAATATTTAGGTCACCAATATGTCCATCGACACTTAATCAGAGTTGCGGTGTATGTAACTTCGACATTTGATATAAATATATATTTTACGGTTTTCATCTCACAAATTAATTCATTTTTACAACTTCGAATCATATTTAGAATGAAACTTAAATATAAAAATTATAAATTTATAATTCATCGTCCATATTATTTCCATCTATTATTTTGGTTCACACATAATACTTTGCTTTAAATGTCGTTTTTGATTGTAACCTGCCATCAACATTTAATCTTCAGAGACCTGTATTATGTCATCCGCATTTAAAAGAGAGCTGAAAAGCTTTCTTAAAAGTAGATTCCTAGATCTACGTTTAGTTCTAAACTTGTGGTCCGTACATTGTACGAATAATAAGCCACGTGACACCTGCAAGTCTCTTTTTCTTAAGCTAGGAATTCAAACATTGCATTGCTTCTTCAATTGCCAATCAGTTTTATTGTCAAACCTGAATTCCTCAGGGATGAGAACATACTCTTATCCGTATATCTATAATTATAACACACGACGTAGGCACCAAATTCATTAAATGGTGCCAAGAATATATGTCCCCTCTCTAAAACGTTCCAAGAGGCTCTGTAGCCTTACTCAATAAAACATTTTATTTACGTACATGAGTTCAATTTATAACTTTTCCTCCTTTTTTCGCCAGACAATTTGGTGAGTTGTTGAACAACATTTGGGGAAGAGGCGTTTCAAAGTCTTCTGCAATCACGTAAATAGTTCGATATAATCTCAATTGTGATATAAACTCAACTCGTGTAAAAACAAAATTACTTTATTTCTAAACATCATAACGTATCACCCGGTTTCCATGTCTACTTTCGAGAATACAAAAGAATCTTAAGAAAAGTAATAGTTCAGGTAAAAATAATGAAAAATAATCATGATATTTTAAACGCTAGTAATAAAACCAAAGCAATGTGGAATATCGTAAAAAATACGACCACATAATCTCGTTACTTAGTCGAGAATGTTGTTTTAAAGGATAATGAAGGAGGAGCCAGTAGTCCGAAAAAAGTGGCAAACCTCTTCAACCAACACTTCTCTAGAATTGCGGCTGAACTCACGACGGGACTAAAACCGTCGAATTCAACATCATAATCTTCCCAAACAATTTTCGACACGATTTTTATATCCGAAACTTCTTCTAACGAAATCTTACGAATAGTCAGTAAACTAAAAAATATATATTCATCTGGTTGAGATGAATTTCCGTATTGTTTATTGAAAACTTGTGTACCTGCCTTTATACACCCATTAACTCACATTTTCAATGCTTCTTCATGCACAGGAATATTTCCAGATATTTTCAAAACAGCAAACATTAAGTCACTTTTTAAAAAAGAGAAAAAAAGGAATTCAAAATTTCCAACCAATTCCTCTTTTGTCAGGTTTCTCTAAAATATTAGAGAGGCTTTTCTACGCACGAAGCGTTTTCAGTCTCACAACACGGGTTTAAAAAATCAAAAATCTACGGAAACTGCCATTTTTTCTTTTCTTAAATATTTTGCTTCATCAATGGACCAATATGAAGCATCCATTGAAATATTTTTAGATCTTTCGAAAGCTTTTGACGTTACTGACCATAACATATTGCTATCAAAATTACCTTTTTATGGAATTCGTGGTATCGACCTAGATTGGGTACCTTCGTACCTTAAACATCGATCTCAAAGAGTAGAAAGGACATTATTTATTTATCTGTCCAATTCTTTACCAATTGAATATGGGGTTCCGCAAGGCTCGATCTTAGGTCCTATCCTCTTTCTGCTATACGTAAACGATATGCCGTCGTCTATTAAAAACGGAAGAACTGTTCTGTTTGCCGATGACACGCATGTTCTTTGCAAAAAAGAAACAATAAATAGTACTATTTTAGAAGTTTCAAATTGGTTGTGTAATAACAAATTAATAGTTAATGAAGGAAAAACAGTTGCAATGCATTTTTGCCTTTCAAATCAGCAATCACATGCTCCATTGAAAATGAATAATATGCAGTTAGGTGATGTTCAGATAACAAAATTTCTAATGCAAATGCAAAATGCAAAAAGATACTATGCATTATTCGTAAAGACGTTTGGCTAAAATGTTTACATTTGTATTGTATAATTTTTTAAAGTCTTAATATGCTTGTAACAAATAATGTACTTCAGCCTGCGGGTCAATGACCCCCATCTCGGTCAGTTTTTTGTCGAGTTTCCCTGATCCATTGAGCAAATGCTGAGATGGCCCCTTGTTTTGCTTCTGGACGTAAATGTAGCTTCACTATGCGCACGTTTTGTCGAACTCTCCTTTTGCTTGTAATGGTAAGAGTAGAGGTAAGGGCGAGTTGCTATTTTGTTAGCAATGCAGAAAAATCATTCTTGCAATTCGTGTACCGATGCAAATAAATTTTCTATAACTCAGAAACAAAAATAACTATTTTTCAAATATTGCTGATCTTGCGATTTCTTAAAATTAATTTTTAAAATTTATTTATTTAAAATTTAATTTATTTATAAAAAAGTAATTTATTTATATAAAAAATTAAATATTAATAATAATTAAATAATTATTTATGTTAAACTTTTACTCACCTTTCAACTATTTATGGTTAAAATGACGGGAAGGGATTCTGGAACTCAAGAAAACGTGCGCAGATAATCTTTCCCTCCCACGTCACATACAGTTTTTACTTTTTTGTCTGAATAAATTTAAATCTAAATCTAAATTGGGTTTGTTAACTGTATCATTGAAGTTATAATTTGTTCTAGACGTATATTTTATTTATTTTCTAGTAAAGTATATCATAGGTAAATAAAAATTGAGTTAAAAATGAAAAAGTAAGGAAAGGGTTTTAGACTTGCTTCTTTCTTATTTAGGCTGCGCACGCCTATGTGGACGCCTGGCCACCAAAAAGGACATTTATCTTATCCGATCGCCTTTAAAGGCTGGTTACTTACGTGTCCCCAGTCGGTAAAATGGCTCTTTAGTACAGCTCTGTAATAAAGTACCTATCAATTGTCACGATAAACAATAGCAAAACCTGCCGCCGGCGAACAGAACAATATGATGCATACAAAATCATTATTTTATTGGAAAATGAATGAATTTACATAGAAACACACTTATACTTAATGATTTATTAATGATAACACATTTACTCGTAATACTCATCAAATAACAAAGTATAATACACAACATTCCTAGAACGTGGAATAAGTAAGGGTACTTTCTCCCACTGCAAAATACGCTAATATAACTTTCTCGCATATGTTCATAATGTTTTTCTCTTCTCCACTCGTTGAAAATGTCTTATTCTTTAGGAATTATTTTGTTGAATTTACTGGGTAGTATATCTCACAGCTTTTGCAGCTTCATGAAGCCGCGTACTATTAATACTTTCATGAATATCCCCCATTTTCACGTAAGACTGCGATTGTCAACTCAAATATACCAAGGCCTCCAATGTACCGACAGAATCAATATAATAAATTTGTAAAAAAGGTTAAAGAAAAACTAGTAGTTCTACAACAGAACTTCCTTTCTCGCAGCATATATTTAACATCATTCATTCATTCAATATCAATTTTGGTGAAAATCATTTGAGGTTTACGCGCTAGCGTTGACCAGAAACGGACAGACGCACGAACACACCCACGTTTTGCCGTCAATCGTTTTTTCGATACCAAGGACCCACAAAAGATGGATTCTGACTATGCAGCCTGATAGAGGAAGTAATTTACAATGTTTAGAAACAAGTTTTTAAAAGCTTTTTCGTTACCAGGGCCCGTCAATAAATTTTTTTTCTCGAAAATTCTTCGTTTACCGGCGCACGATTACAATACTTAATTTTTTACGAAGTATGGCGAGAATATAAAAGATCATTTATACGTATTGTACGCTAATGTTGTTAATAGGCAGATGCTTTCGAAGAAATACTTTCTTGTTATCAGTTACCCGCAAACGAATATTTCCATCGATATTGGCATCATTACATAACTTTTTCTCAACTAGGAATAAAGGAAAGGATAAATGATGACATGGTAATGGTCATTAAGGTTCACGAGAGGCTGATAAAGTCAAAAACACATGGCCAAGAATATTCGTTGGGAATAATATCTTTTAAAATTGATTTATTGATGTTACCGGATGTGTCAACTATTAAGGTCCTCATAAGTGTAGTGTATATTTTATCGCGGTACGTGTCGGTGATCTTCCCCCGCTGGATGGCGAGACCCGACGCCGACATACACGTCGGCTAGCGGGTTTTTTCCCAACCATGTATCTCCTACCAGCGGTCACCGCCCCAGCCTCGACAAGCTCTAAGCTCCCGACTGCTTTCCAGACGTGTGGTAGTGTAGTACATATGTGTAGTGCCTGCAAGTGTGTGTGTGTAAATGAGGGGTGAGGATAGGAGAAGGAAGAGGAAAGAAAGATCTCGCACTGTTCATGCGCCGTTTTTTAGGGTACTGCTCCGGCATTCGCCTCGTATTGGAGAAACCACTAAAAACTACGAATCAGAGCAACCGGCCGCTGGAATTATCTTTACGACTGCGGCTGAAGTCGACAAAGCTATTTAACCCGTGTGAAATACTGCCATCGTCGGAACTCGAACGCGAGGACCTCGCGGACGTAGGCTCTGCAGGACAGTTGATGCCCTGAGCTAGCTAAGCCGTTACTTTTAAAAAGATCTAAAAATATCCTAAAGTGTAAGTTGCCCCAACCTCCTTGTTCTTCGTTTAATGCAGGTAACTAATTTCTTCTCTTTTGGCCGCAGTTGTTTTTTTCGTCTGCAGAAGTGCTGCCATGTATTATTCAACCTTATAGAGCACTCATTTAAAGTAGTATAAGGTGTGAACGTGATGAAAATGCCCAACCAGAGGCAAACAAACAATTTCTGATATCGAATTCCTGTTCTCGAACTGCCTTGCTAAATTCCGAAACTGAAAAACCTCAAATAGGAAGGGCGGGTTTGCTCAGATGTATATGAGATCACAAAGAACTGCAGCTTTCTTCTGTGGAGGTCAGCTTTCCGAGACCGGAAGCGGCTGGCAGCGTGACGGCACCGAAAGGAAGTACGTCATTAATCCCCTTGCGTTGGTAACAGGTCACCTGCTTCCGGCGCAACTTCTTCAGCCATCCTGCACGAGGCGTGCTTGCGTGGCCGCTCGGCGAATGCGTTTTGAAAGGGTTTTCCAGTCCAACGCTCCTTTGCAAGCAAAGCAACTGATTTTACGCAAAAACAACTTTTACAGAAGAATGGATAATAGTTAATGCAGCCTTAGTATTTTAAAATAAAACAAATCCTGTTTTAACTAATGCTAGAACTGTACATACTTACTTGTAATTTTAGAACGGTTACGTAATTTATATTAGCACTTCCCGATGTGCGAAGAAATTGAAAGAAAACTGTGCATCCTCCGGCCATGTGACACGTCTATGATTTTGTTAGATAGCCAGGAAAACGAAAAAAATTCAAAACAGTTTCGAATTTGACAGAAAAATGTAAATATTTGATTGTGATAATCCTCCTACTACATCGGTTGTCATTTCTTGTGTCTGCAATATTTTGTTTCTCTATGCGATTTCACTCTGATTTCAAATCTGCAATCGGTATTTACGCAACAGCTCTGGTTTTTTCTCTGCTAGCCAATATATATTTTTGACATTATTTTGGTTTTTATTAGGTGTTAATACTAATACGAAATATTTTTAGACAGATTGCTGTAATTATTTAAGTGTAGTACCGTAAACACGGGCTCCTTGGACCCAATTTTTCAATATGTTCGTAGTTTTCTTCTTTAATGATCCTTGAAAAACTAAAAACAAAATGTTAATAATTTTTTCTATAGATCTACAGGTTTATTGTGAAGTGCTTGAGAGTAGTTTGATAAGATATATTTAACACAAGTCGCAAATAATGTTTTTGAAAATTGGGTTCAAATTACACTGCTGTGTGGGCTACTTTCGTATATAAAACCACTGAGATTTTCACTCGGTCCATGTGTTCCTACACGAAGATAACTTCAATAGCTGAAATACAATTTTTATCGGTAAAACCGTGAATGCTTAAAAAATAATTTCACCCATTCTCACCCTGGGAGATTATCATAGGTAATAGCAGGAGTGCTTTGGAAAGTGTCGATAAATTCCCGACTCGCGAAGTGAGGTGGGGATTTATCTGAGAATTTCCAAAGCACGAGTGGTATTTATTAGGACAATTCCACTCGTCAGATTAAAACCAATAGTGTTTAACTTTACATACATAATGCCCCAATCAGGGCAGTGTACCTAAAAAAGTTTATCGCTTTTTCTATCCGATTTTTCTTACCGCTTCTAACTACTGGTCAATCATAAACTGTGACTCATCTATCTTCGGATGCGGTATACATCGATCGCTGTGTGGATTCCAATAAACAGCGTAAGCACTATAACATAACCTGGGACGAGTGAAATTACGACCAACAGAGTTCCAAAATGCGACAAATATTGAAAATAACTGAAAGCTATGTTAAAATCACATGCGACACAGCGGTCGAGTGTGATATCGCCACTTAAGATAGATGAGTCACTGTTTATGGTTGGCCAGAAGGGAGAAGCGGTAAGAAAAATAGGATAAAAATAGCGATAAACTTTTTTAGATACACCGCCCTGATTGGGGCATATTGTATGTATAGTTAAACACTATTGGTTTTGATTTCAAGAGTGGAATAGTCTTCAAAAACACTAACAGTTCTGCCTCCCACAGATAAGTAAGACCTCACAATAAATCTGAAATCGAGTTCATCAACAGGAAATCTGAAATTACTGTTTTGGTCATGGTGCCTTGCAAAGACTAATTTTTCGTCTTCAGAAAACATTTTTGGGTGACCCGGTTTCCGAATGGATTTCTTCTTCAGTCCCATTTTTATAGTCGATCGACTAATAAGTCTTCAAAGGAAGATTCAGCTTGTCTTTGGGACATTATTCCCGACAATATTCCCAAACATTTCTCAACCTCCTGGTCCTTATCATTTGAATCTTTTCGACTTCAGGAAATATTTTGTATTTGTGTACTATGACTGTCAGATTACTTTGAAAACAAGAAAAAATCAGTATTGTCATAGTTTTAAATAACGAAATAAAACTATTAACGCATTAAAAAGATAAAAACGTATTGGGTTACTTGACCTCATTGTGAGTCTGGATCCAAGTAGCTGGTTAGCTGGTAGTCCTGGTTTTTGAGATTAAGTGCTCACAATTAGGAAATCTTAAAAGAAAATGGGGAAGGCATTCTACTGATGCCGAAGTTATTATAGCAGATGTATTAATAAATGTTTATTACCAGCATGTAGAATGATTCCTTAATCAACCATCTTCAGATACAGTGTAGAGATTAAAGTTTGCAGGGCTCAAATTCATACAATTTCAACCCCAGACCCTTAATATAGTGAAATTACTCGTACTTACAGGTGTACCACCGAATTATGCTAAACGCGATTACTGCTGCCATCGCACGAAAGCAAATGCAAACTAACTGGTCAATGCAATACATAAGTGGCTACAACAGCTGAAAATATTTTTTTTTGCGTCGGTTCAAGCAGTACCCTAACGGTCCAAGTAGCCCGTGATGACGGTACATTTTAAAGATAGTCGTAACCAAATTTCATCAGTTAACATTAATATAAAATGTAAACATTACCCAAATATGTTTTGCTACTCACAAATAGTGACGTTGCCGGACAAAGATCAAACTTTTCGAGTACAACATTTGTGACGGCCAGCTATTACGCTTATTTTGATATAAATTGAGGGATCAGGACAATACCGTTGGTGCTCAGCTATGGTGTCGGACATGTTTTAGGTAGGCTTAGGCGATGGAACAAGGGAATCGTGAAGGCAATTGCCCTTTGGTATACCTATGGTGTGGACGAAAGGAAAGGATCATTTAACATATTGCAACTTTTGCATGACGAAATTACTCGGTAATAAATGTCGACAGACTTTATTTTATTTTTTAGAGGCAGAGGGGTGTCAAGGTCGCTGGGACATCAATACCACAGCTGACTCTTGTTGGTGTCTGAAAAGAAATAAACCTGGAGGCAGACATAAACGGAAGGCGCTTAAGTAATCAATTCTTTAAAACACATTGTCTTGAGTAAAAAAACACTTTAAAATTTAATAAAGGAATGGTGAAATAGCTACATTTATTTCGATCATTCACATTTAATACTCACGAGGGACGCACACAGAAAGAAAGTACCAATTTATACCAAACTATTTATAACATACCAAAGGAAGTACCAGAAAGGGGGGATCAATGTTTTGCACATTATAAGTGTTTTTTTAAAACATAATTTTCTATTAACAAAAGTTACTCTGGTACTATCGTGTGTTTAATTCACTGAATAGTTACCTTCAAAAAATCAGCTGTTGTTTTCTGTCTGTTATGAAGTTATTGACCCTCTATAAACAGAAAATGTCCTAATGGTAAAAACAGTATGCGAAGTAGGTATAGAGGGTCCATAGCACAGAAAGTGGACGTGGCTGAGGAAAGTAATATTATTTTCGAGTTTAGCGTGGTCTATTCGTATAAAAACTGTTGAGAAAAATTAATCGTAAATCTTTTTTAAAACGCAGGCCATTGTTATCATACTGCGCTGACTGAGTTCTCATGGTGCGTTACTGCTTACGCTACAGCTGTCGTCAAATGCGAGGCGCCAACCAAGAAGCCGCAGCATTTAATATTTTCTATTTACGTTGCGTTGTGGTCATCAATAACTCTAGTTCTATACTCGTAAATACCAAGATACTATGCATTATTCGTGAAGACGTTTGGCTAAAATGTCTATCAGTCACGTGCGTCTTTAATCCATGTTAACATGCAACCTTATAGGTTTGTTAAGTGGACTTGTACCTTCGTCTATGTTAAGAAATTTAACATCCTTAGCAACGGGTTTTAACATTCGTAGAAAGTAAATAAGCAACCATCGATTCATCGCAAGTCAAATGTTTATTAAGAAAAAATACATGATGTTCAAAACAAACTACATTCAAGCAATTCAGAATAAAAATAACTCATATGCATTTGGGGAATAATTATTGTTAATTGTAATATTATTAATAGTACAATTAAAAATGTATATTAGGTAAATTAACCTCGTTTCATGATATTCCACAAAATGACACTTTTTTTCCGATAATCATATTTACTGACGATCTGAAGGTGTTGCCAATGGAAGTCGACGCGCCAACTTCCTCACCGAACATAATTTCTTTAGGTCTCTTGAGGTTCAGAAGAATTATTTGCTTCCACCTTTTCTCGAACAACGGTATACGAATATTGTTTGAATAGATACATCGCAAGCGACACCGGGCAATACCGTAGAAACGTCCCGCAGAAACAAAATTCATTTGCTTACTATCGCAGTAATGTCGTAAATTTTCGCATAAATTGTGAGATTTTATGGTAACCTATAAAATGTTGAACATACAACAGAACGTACTAGTGTTATTACTGCCTCGTCCAAATTAAAAACGTCGCCAAAGTGAATCCTGTGCCATTACAGCCTCCTTTGTTCTATCTGTGGGAAAAATAGAAAACATTTGGAGCGTTTTTTGAGAAAATGCTTTTTTTGTATAACTTGCAATACCTTCAAGGTGAAATAGCGGTAAAACGACTTCTTTTTACCAAAAATATGTGTATGACCTTTCTTATAGATCTAATTTTTAGAACATATTTTATTTAAGACAAAAATCTGTATCTTGATTCAGATCTTTAGAGTTAACATGCCAATCACGTTACTCTACATCACCAGTAACATAGTAGCCCTGAACCTTCACGATGCTCAAGAATATTTTTTAAAAAAATGACGCAGGCCCAATTTTCGTTGAAATCTCTATATTTTCGAAAATTGCAACAGTTAAAATTTGTATCGCTATCTTCCTACATTTATGATATTGAGGAGAAATATTTTTCCAAATCACGTGTGTTCTTTGAAACTATCGTGAAGTAATGTTATTGAAAATCTCCGAATTTTTGAAAACTGCGTATGAAATTGTTCAAACTTGTGTTTAATGTGTCGGGAATATTGTTTCGTTGTGAGGTTTGTGGTGTAGAGGGGTAACGTAAATGGCGTGTTAAATCTAGTAAGATTATCAGATCCAAGCCATCATGGTATGAACATTTTTTGCTGTTTATAAACACTTTTGCAAATTCAAGTGGTATTATAATATTGGGTAGCCGTTACAAATAATGAGAAAAAGTGTGTGCTCTTGTATCATCACTAGTTTTTTTATTAATTCACCATTTCCATTTTGCAGATTATATTACATAATTTAGAGGATGATTTGAATATATGTTAATTCTGCAAATCTTTATTCAATCAAAAAAGTTGTTGTTGTTGTTATTATTGGTGGTGGTGGTGGTGGTGGTCTGATCAGAAACAGAAATAATTTCAAGGTAGGGAACAATTTCATTTCGAAACCCATTATGAATTCTTTTGAGAAGTAGTGGAAACCATACTTTCTTGCATTATTTCTAAAGTTTGAAATTTTCGGAAATTCAGAGAGTTCAACGAAAATGTCCTCTTCTCTATCCCTACAAAAGAGTAGAGGTGCTACAACTATACATACTTTGTCATATTTTTTTTAGTTTTTCACACATTTAGAGTGTGTAACAAAAATGATACCGAGCCATTGTTGTAATTTATTTCTTTGATATCTGAAAAAAAAAATAAAGAACAAATTTCCAGCGATTTTTCAGAAAATGTTTTTTAAATAAATTGCATAAAATTCAAGCATAAATTACGCAATAAAGACTGGTTTTAACAAAAACTTATACATGGCCTTTTAAAGCTGATTTTTGGTACAGTTTTATTTCAGCCGAAAATCTCTGTTTTCATTTTTTAGGTAAAATTTTGCGATTTTTAAAATACAGAGAGTTTTTCTGATATGAGGCAAGCGCCGTTTTTTCGTCCTTTGATACATACGCGGAGAAAATTTAAAGATAAACAATTGGCGCCGTTTTTTGAGAAAAAACTTCACGCAAAAATATTTCATACAAAATTACGGGAAAACTATTAATATTTTTGAAAATTGTTCATGACCTTTTTCAAGATTTGTCTTTAGAGAACACCAATGCGGAAAATGTCTCTATCTTGAATATTGAAGTAGTTGAAGAAAAAAAATATTGATATTTTTCAACGTTCAAAAATTAATGATTTCAAATAAAGTGAGAACCTCTTAAACGTTCTTTACGTTATCTGATAACAAAGTTAAATCACAAGATTTGGGGCAATTTTTGAGAATATTTTGAAAATATTTCTGAGGCTTCATGTAAAGTACCCTCAAAGACCAAAATACTCCTTTCAAACTCATTTACCTTTGAGTTTATTTAAATCGGTCGGGGTATGTCAATTTTGGAGAGAATTGGCTGAACGGTTTAGGCGCCTGCGTTGACAGACGGACGCTCAGTGTGACTGACTTTTTCCCGTCAGTCGATTTTTCGGTAACATGGATTCCTATTTCACAATTAGAGGAATGGGATTCCTATTACACTGAGGAAGTAATTTACTATGCACAGAAACATGATTTATCCACTTTTTTGTTACTTGAGCCCGGTAACTAGAGATTTTCTGTTGAAAATTCTCTGTTTCCCGGCGTACGATTACAGTACTTTCTTTTGTTACGAAGTAGGAAAGCTAGGAAGCAAAAATTAAAGCTGTTTTTGAGATTTCTTTAGTTGCATAAACTCTACAGAAATAAAATTTATTTATAAACTGCAAGAATAATGAATATTGCACTTTGGTAATGTTATTTTTTGCAGTTTTTGAAAATACATATAGTTGGCCGAAAATGGGGCTTGAACCACTTTCTCTACCGTCCCTTGCATCATCCGAGGGTGAAAATGAACCTGTTTGAGAAAATAATAGTTTGAAAATTTATGTACAATTATGCAAAACTACTCATATTTTCGAAAACTTGTGCATGACCTTACTGCAAATCTGTATTTAAGAAACAGATTTTATTAAGAAAATTCCCTATCTTGAATATTGTAGTTGTTGGAAGATGTCGAAAGAAATTGATCTTAAACAAATTTTCGAAAATTCGGACATATTAACGGAAATGTGATCTGAGTTTTTTAAAGTTTTCTTTACGATCCGAGTCCGAATTTAATAAAAAATTGCAGCCATTTTGATGAAAATTTTGAACGTATTGAAAATTAATATAAATACCCCCCCAAATCAAATTATCTGTTTCCAACTCGCAGGACTCCAAGATCGTTTAGATCGACCGAGCAATATGGTTTTTGGGAAAATCGTCTGAACGGTTTATGGGATAACGTTGACGGGAGACGAACAGACTGACGGAAAGACGAACAGGTGAGCAGACGGACAGACGCGTTTTGCGCCAATCGATTTTATAATACCAAGGACCATCAAACCGTTGATTCTGACTACACAACGTTTTAGAGGAAGTAATCGACTACATATAGGAACAAGATATTTTCACCTTCAATTCTAGCATTACAATACTCTCTTTAATACGTAAATAAGGAGAAAGAGAGTAAATTAAAACATTGAAAAATTATTTTTTTGTGATGTGCCGTTATCTCGGGGTTAAGAGGAGTAAGTCGATGGAATGTCGTGGATTAAGAATGTAATAAATTCTTACAAACAATTTGGTTGAATTACAAAACAATATTTAATTTTGGAGGCCATGCTTCTTTCATGGCTCCGCTGGTGATGGTGAAATTGTGTGTTCGGTGTTAAATATATGTATATCCAGAGTCAACTGTTTAAGGTGGAGGCGTAATTAAAAATGTTTCTTTTCTTTCAGATATTGAAGATGATGACTTTAAATGCATAAATATTTAAAATAATTAATTGTGAAAGGAGACAAAATGAAGAACTGGAAAAGTGACAGATCGTCCCTTCGATGCCTCCTGTTTTGCTTCTTTGGAGGTAAGTGCTTGTCGAATGTAGAAGAGACAGAAAATTCTTTAAATAAATGAAGTCGTTTCACATTTCAAATAATATAAAATAGTTGTTTGAATGGCGCTTATGAAAATATCTTTACGAAAAGTACGGGTACTAAATTTTTAAATGTCTTGACGTTAAAAATTCATTATTTTGCTGTATGTCAACGCAAACTTTTATTTCTTTCACCACCAAATTGAAAGTGGTTTTCAGTCTCAAATCTGTGGAATATATTATTCTCTGTAGCTTTTCAAATCTCAGGCTTTGTATGTACAACCTTATATATTTAAGTTTGATCAAATTTTTCTTCAGTTTACGCGCTCATTAAAGATTTCACATATCATCCAACTTCACAGACAATAATTTAAATGATAATTGTTGTGACCAATTATGTCTATTGTTCTGGGTAATATGAACTTCGAATTATAATTTTGAACTGTCTCAAATTATAAAATACATTGTACACTGAAGAGCTCACATGAGAACGAAGAAATAAAATTTCCCATGGCCTAGTATTTGCTGTGGGTATATCCGTATGTACGCCTTCTATCTGGCAAATGAAGAACTAGCTCAATGATAAATTGAAGGAACACTGAATATCCTATCCAAGGAACAAACATGAAAAATACTCACGAGAGGGATCTATGATAAGTGCAGAAGTTTACTAGAGCTTTCTAGATTAACTAAAGCAAGAAAACAGGTAACGAATTTGCGAATCACCTGGATAGCCTGCGACTCTTTGCCGTCCAGATGGCTTGAAAGTGTGTATTTCGTGTTTCCGGGCGCGTGAATGGCTGTGGTTATTAGTTCCGAAAATGTAGTGCATGTATTTATTACGGGAGGTGGTGATGTCGTTCCCCCGCTGAATGGTGAGATCCGGCGCCTACCTAGTACATCGACTAGCGGGTTTTCACCCAACCAGGTATCTCCCACGAGCGGGGCACCACCCTAGCCGCAACAAATTCTAAGTTCTCGACATGTATGGTAGTGTAGTGCATGTAATTGCAAGGATGTGCTAGTAAGGTGTAAGGGTAAGTTTGGGATGATGAAGGAAAGATCGCGCGCGGCCAATGGTCCGTTTGTTAGAGTACTACTCGTGCATTCCCTTGGTGTTCATCGGAGAAAGCACGGAAAACTACCGATCACAGTAGCCGGCTGTTTATAGGCAGCGGCTGTATTCGTCCTAGCTATTTAGCAAGTGTCGAAAATCCTGCTACTGTCGGGATTAGTATTGCGACATCGATAGCAAAACTTCGATGTTAGCAAACATCGATGTTCAAAATTAAAACGTGATGTTAAAAATACGTCGACTAAAAACAATCTGTTTGTTTTTCAACATCGATATTTTGGCTGGATTAGTAACCTTAACATTAAATACGTGTGCATTAAAATTTAATTTGACAGTGTTCGTTTTTATCAATTCGCCGAATGAGGGTACGAGAGGACGGGACAGACCTTACGCCCACAGCGCTTTTGTTGACCTTATCTCAATGTGCGAAATGAATATGAAGAAAGAGGAAATACATGGGCATGGAGGTCATCTCGGACGAGAGAGCTTGGTCGACAAAGGTACTGCAAACAGCGATCCTTTGGTTTCAACACGTGAATAACAGTGTTACTATCAGTTATTTCGTATTTTAACTTTTACAGAATTGTGATCATGGCAATTTTCAAAAACAAAACTTTGGAAAAGAAAAAACATCGATCACAAAACATCGATGTTAAAAAATAGGTGTTAGTACATCGGTTTAAAACATCGATTCTACAAAAACATCGACGTCTCATCCATTGTCGGGACTCGAACCCTTGTACCTCCCCGTCAAAGGCACCGCAGTGACATCAGTTAATGCCCTGAGCCACCTCAGCAAGTAGACGTTAATAATAAAATCAAGAAATTTATGAAGATATTATGTGGTTCAGGAAGACGTGCGTTGCAGTAATGTTTCAATGGGTGTGTTCCCTCGGAAATGCAAAGTTCTCTCGGAAATGTCTGAATGTCTCGAGGAAACAAGGAGATTCTCTCTCACAGGTTTCAAGGAGACTCGCTCTCTCCGTTGCTTTTCGACGCAGCATTGACACTACTCACAGCAGCCCTCCCAGATCCTGTACATTAATGTTGTCCAGATATACGGAAAGGCTAAATACTCGCACAGTACGACCGTTTAATTGATTAATTATTTAGTCGTTTTTCAGGGCGAGACAACTATTTGGGTTATTAGTCCCGAAGGGTAGTGTGTGTTATGTCCTGTAAGGAGTCGATGTTCCTCCAGTGGTACGTACGATCCGGCGCAAAACTATCGGTTTGCGGGAGTTTCTCTCCAGGTATTTCCCTCCAGCAGACGATACCTCCTCCTCTGCCGCTAGAGGCTTAAAGTCTCCGACTGAACTCCGGCATGTAGTGAAGTGCATGTATGTGTATGGGAGAGGACCGGACAATGGTGACAAAAAGAACACACGGCCCGTTTGTTAAGGGACTACCCCGGCATTTGCCTGGTCCTGGTCGGAGAAACCTCGGAAAACTGCCCACGAAAACTGCCGGTCGTTAGAGCTAGCATTCTCACCAACCACTGGTTCCACTGCGAAGAGACTTTTCTGGCCCACTGTATAATAATATGTAGTCAGTCGTCAAGATGACCCAATAATGAGGCTAGTCATTAAATCTGACCGAAGAATAGGAGAAAGAAACGTAAGTGTAGCAACAGCATTGCAAACAAAACTATACGCAGAATAACACAGACTCTGAACTTCTGATGCTACTTGCAATGAAATGTGAGACACAAAAAATGTTAAAGAGATCGAGGAGAGACAAACCTCTCCATGGACAATATCTGAAAAGAATGGATAAGATGCAGATCAATAAAGACCAATCATTTATGTTGCTTAAAAGGGGAAAATTGAAGTCGGAAACGGAAGCAATTGTAATAGCTGCCCAAGATCGGGCGTTGAGAACGCCTGATGACAAAGCGGTTTTCAAAATACCCCAAAATGATAAATGTCGCATTTGTCAGGAACAAGTAGAAACCATTTATCATATCGTCTCAGCTTGTCCAATTCTAGCAAAGATCGAGCAGTGTATGTAGTTACTATCACTGGCAGAACTGTACCGTTCTCAAAGTTGTACTCGTTCTCGAATACATGCTCCAAGTGGTACGAACACTCACTAAAACCGGTGACGTCTGTTGGGCTGTGTACAGTATTGTACGACCAACAAATTCAAACTGATCCCACGATAGCGGCAAACAAACTGGATACTGTTACCCGGAATTTGGAGAAAAAAATCGTGTGTTGGTGTAGATCTTGTTGTGTCGTACGATCAAAACCTCGTAACTAAGGAGGCAGAGAAAAAATGTCTCAAATACGGGTTGGATCTCGAGATTAGACGAATGTGAAGTGTAAACGCACAGGTCGTCCCGATAGTTATCGTAGATCTGGGATTTGTTCCGTCTAAGAACTTGGCTGATTTCCTAGGTCATTCAAATGACTGAGAAGTGCAAGATACTGCTTACTGGGAACAGCCCACATTTTGTGCTAAGTATTGTAGAGGCTAGAGGCGATAGTTCCAAGGGGCTTTTGCCTGGGTGCTCGAATTTTGTCTTTGGTTTTGAGGCTGAAAACATGTTCTGGACATGACCTGTTTGGTGTGAATCCTGCTTGATATTCCGCCAATTTGGGTTCTAATTACTCTTATGTTCCCTTCAAGAGTCACACCGATAGAATTTTGTGTATGACTGGTAGGAAGGTTCCTCTGTAATTGTTTACATCTGATTTGTTGCCTTTTTTGTGTAATGGGTGGATTAGAGCTATCTTCTAATCATCCGGGATTTTCTCGGTTTGCTGAACGTTTTGGATTATTTCTATAATTTCTTTGACTAAATTTGGGCCTAAATGTTTTAAGAGTCCATCTACAATCCCTTCTTCCCCTGATGGTTCCTAATTTTTAAGTTCTTTGATGTGTGAATAGATTTAGTCTGGTGTTGGTGGTCAGAAGTTTTCTAGCTTCATTTCTGATATAATTTTTCTCTTTGAGTTGGAGACAATTTAGAAGCTATGAAAAATAAGTGTCGAGTTCTTGGCAATTTTCTTTATTTGTCGAGGCTAGTTTTCCATTTTGTTTTCGAAAGCATAGGTTCTGTGATGAGTACCCTTTGGTTTGGTTTGCAATAGTCTTGAAAAAATCATAGGTGTTGTAATTTTTAAAGTTGTTTTCGATTGTCTTCAGTTAGCCATTGACATGTCTTATCTTTATTTGTCTTGACGTTTTGACATGAAAAGTTTCTCCTGTTTCTTCTGATTTCTTGCAATTGTAATTTTGAAACGCCCTTTTTCTTTTTTCTAGTGCACTCTCACATTCTTGATTGCACCAAGGAGGTTTTGGTTTTTTGTGAAGCGCGACAGTTCTTTCGCTGTTTTAATGATTTTGGTTCAAAATTTCTGCCAATCTTCTGAAGGTTGTTCCTCTAATTTTTCTGTGATTCTGGAGTCTTTGATTTTGCGTAGATGGAATTTTGGGATCACTGGTGTTTTCCTAATAAATTATCTTTTGAATATGAATTTAATTTTGATTCTGGTTAAATAGTGATCTGAATCGATATTGGCAGCTCTGCCTACTTGCACATCGTGGATTTCTTTTTGGTTGTCGTACGATATTGGGACATGATCAATCTGAAATTCCCCGAAATGATGGATGGGTGATCGCCGGGTTTTTGTTTTTTGGACTTTTTGCGAAGTGAGGTTGAAATAATTTTGTAGTTATTTCGTTGACATTGCTCGACGAGTCAAATGCCATTTTTTGGTGTACTTATTTGCGGGATAGTCTCCCTCTGTTTTCCTGTACCTGTATTCTTAGCCAATTCGCGCATTGAAGTTGCCAAGTAGAATTTTCACATCATCTATCGGAATTTTGGCTATTTCTAATTCAAGTTCTTCCCCGAATTTTTCTGTTTTATCGGGCTCTTTTTATTGTCATTACTTGTTGGTCCGTGTACGTTGATGAAGATGTAGTTTTTGTTTGTGTGTTTGATCCTCATAGTTATAAGTCGAGTATTGATAGATTTTACATATTTTACTTATTCTAAAATAATTTTGTATTTTAAGAAAAGCCATGCCAAACAGTGCTGCTTCTTTGCCAACTCTCTTATTCGTTTCAACTTTAAAGATTCTTTAGTTATTGTAGTCTGCCGTTTCTGAATCTGTGAAGCGCGTTTCTCGCAGAGCGAGTATTTGGAATTTTTGCTTCGTGAGTTCTGTTATGAGATTGTGCAGTTTTCCTGTTTGCATAAGTGTCTGAATGTTCAAAGTGCCAAAGTAAATGTGTTTCCCGTGGAAGTTCACCAGAGCATTCCGACTCGCTCTCTCGTATCTAACTACTGGTGCTCAAAAACACATAGTTACTCGCATTATTTGTAACCTATAGTTTCCCATGATTCAGAAAGTTAAATTAATATGTGACAGCATTGGTAGCCGTATTGATTAAATCACGCTCGGCGAAGTCACTGGGGTTAAGCAACTCGAGATACCGCGAGTTCCAGGATGGGTGACCGTCTGGGATCTAACGATGCAAATTTTATGTATTAAATTAATTAATTACTTATTTGAAATGTAGTGTGCAATAGATGGTAAAGGGCAAGACAAATATTTAATAAGCTTCATTCCTCTTCAATGAATGTGCATGGAGGTTTGTTTCTGAAATCTTCACTAAATACATACTACACTTCTTCATTTGTTTTGTGATAATATAATATTTTAATAAATGAGCCGGAGGTACTTTGTTGTTTTTGATTGGAACAGGATGATAACAAAAGAGTTCTTCAATATGAGTGCCTGTATTAAATTAATTACCTCAATAAGGTTACCAGGTGAAATTATAGTAGACAATTACTTGAAGATATCAACCTCTAAAACAAAAACAATGGCATTCCGGGGGAAAAACCATATCAGATGTAAAGTAGTGATAAACGAAAAAAGTATTGAACAAGAAAACAACTTTAATTATTTAGGATTGAACATCTCATACTGCGACAAAAAAGATATAAACATAAAGATCCAAAAATTCCAGAAATTGTGCGGTACTATACGCAGAGCACTAAGACAAAAGACCAGACAAGACACCCAACTAAAATTTTACAAAACTATGGCAGTCCCAATGCTAACTTATGGATGCGAAAACTGAACAGTCAATAGATCAGACAAAAGAAATATTGAAGCGGCAGAAATGAGATTCCTGAGACCATTAGCAGGATATACACCACTAGATCACAAGAGAAATGAAGACATCAGAGGTGAACTACAGATCTCCAGCATACTGGAGAAGATCGACTCAATGAGGAAGAATTGGCTCGAACACCTAACCAGAATGCCACGAGAACGGCTTCCCAAGACTATCCTCGAATACAAACCAAAGGGGAAACGATCCAGAGGCAGACCCCACACAAGATGGAAAGAGACTCTTGAGAGCGGAACGGGCCACTAGGCCCAAACCTTGTTGCTGATGATGATGATGAATTATGCCATGTGTTATAATTTCTAAATGTAGAGAGATTTTATTCTTCATTCATGATGTTTTTTGATCAGGTGTAATCAAATCTTCAGTTACAAGGTTCTATAATTTACACCAGGAGATAGAGCTGATCATGAGAGGCAGGGTGGGGTGTCAAAGAAGAAGCGGAAGAAGCAGCAGAAGAAGAAGAAAAAGAAGTTGAAAAGGAGAAGCAAAAAAAGAAGAAAGATAAAAAAGGAAACAAAAATACAACAATGGTTTGAGTGTGATATAGCGTTATATCAATACAAAAAGCTACAAAGGTGTTTTTATATTTTTATCAAGTTAAAGTGAAATAATAATAGCATTCTTTTAAAACACACTTACTAATAAAAATTTTTAAATTAAAAGACGAAACTTTTATATGAATTTGAACAACAAAATTTTTCAATATGAGATGGAAAACCAGTTAATAAAAGAACAATCTACAAATTAAAATGAATAATGTTGTTTCAATCCTTCCTCTAAAGTTGCATGTGTTTGTTGACTACATTCATTGCTATAAAAATAAATAAAAAATTAATTCAGGTACAATTTCTTATTGTCGTTATTTCATTTCAGTATTATGTGAAGTAATATTTTTATTTTTTTTCAGGGGTTGGATGTCTTTTCCCTTATTTGCCCTTGCATATGCAAAAAGTGGGACTAACAGAAAATGAGCCATATGTTGTGTCTATTGTTGCACCTTTGGTGGCGGCACTGGGCCCCTTATTTGTGTGCCCTTTAGCAGACAGAATTGGAGGTGCAGGAGGTCGTTCAATGAGGATCTTACTGGCTATTGTCATCTTACTCTCAGCTATATGTTACCCTCTCTTAATGTGTATACCACATGTTTTGAAAGGAAGAGGGGACCTTGGAATGAATTTCATCTGTGATGCTGATCATTCAGAAATTTGGCAAACATGTTCTGAGAGTGATGGATGCAATGCCTGGCCGCAAACAAATGTAAGCATTTCACTATTTTAGTGTTTTTTGTTAAAATCATTTTGTGAAAATTAATAATGATAAAATTTTAATTCTACTATAATACTGGAAGCCTGATCAGTATTTAGTTTAATGAAATAAATTTATTGCTTTACTTGTGCTAATGAGAAATAGATAGAATACAAAAAGCAAACAAATAATGATTTTCAATTTAAGGAGAAGGAATTTATAATTGACTTTGTTCACAATTGTCTTTGTCTTTTTTTTATGCAGGCATTTGTGCTTCACAGTTGTCGATATAATTGTATGTCAGAGAAAGTGCCACTAACTGGAGAACTAGAAACAACTGTAATGTCTACAACTGTTGATGACGACGACATTCTGATTTCTGAAGTTACTCTGAAACCCCTTAATGTGGTAATTTTTTGTTGTTGTGAGTATATAGGAGTGCACTATATTTGAAACTAAAACTTGTTTTGTTTTTGATAAATTAGGATTCTTCAAAAGGAGGGAATGATGATGACACTACGACTGTTGAGGATGATGATTTCGGATTTGAGGATAAAAGAAGAAAGCGAGACACTTACATTACTGATGATAGCACTATGAACATATGCTTTAAGTATCAAGACAATTCTAAAAATTGTCATATGTATTCCAAACACAGTAATGGGATATTAATTTCGGGAATTTTGTCAAAGGCGACTGAAAACAGTGATTATTGTAGAAATGGCTGCAAATATACTGTGAATGGAAATTTTTCATGTCATATACCTAAAGCACCTGAGCCTTCGTGTAAAGTTCTTTGCAGCATCTCACCTCCTGAGTGTTCTAAAGATACAGAAGCAAGTGAATGCTGGGAGAATGCAAACAATGGACAAATTACATTTTGGAGCTACTTGGTGGTAAGTATTATTCTTGTAGATACAAAAATATTGGATGTTAACGTAAATGTTATCTTTAATACTGTAATGTTAATTCTAATTTTAATATTTTCTCCCAGGTTCGTTCCATTGCTGACATTTTTCCAACAACAGCAGTGGGATTGCTTGATGCTGCTATTGTTATAGCTACTTGTGAAACAAATCTTGGTCATGGTGATGTTGGGCGTGAATTAGTATTTGGATCACTCGGATTTGCAATATTTGCTCCCGTAGTGGGCTATTTAAATTCACTCGACATAAACAATGACCTTCAGATTCCATACATGTTCTCATTTATTACCTTTGCTATCCTAATGGTTATTTCAACACTAATACTTCTCATTAGTAGCTCTATGCCTCTAAGTAGGCCTGAGTGGTGGACAAGACATGCTCGAGTAATGCCTCTTGGAGGAATCAAGAGGCATTTAAGTGAATTGGTGTGTTTGGTTGTCATACTTGTTATTCTAGGAATCTTATGGAGTGGTATTGATTCTTTTCTTCCTTGGTGAGTTGTTTTCTTTTCTATCTTTTTTCATAATGATTGTACTTTCTTTTATAATGATTTGTTTACTAAAAGGGAAATATTTTCAGGCATCTCAATGAAATGAATGATATGAAAGACAATACAGACTCTCTTCACCTGAATGTTTTGTTGGGTCTTACTCTGACTGTTGGATCCCTGCCTGCAATCCTACTTTTATGGAATTCTGAAAAAGTAGTTGAATTTTGTGGACACACAAATCTTTTAATAATTGCATTTATTTTCTACATAGTTCGATATGCAGGTAATGATTTTCAATTTTCTACTTGGTGCACTTACACATCATCTTGTAATAAAATATCTCATACTAAGTTATACTAGATGACAAAATTTCACTGAGTTTTTGTTCAATTTTGGAATGTCTGAATTGTTCTTTAATTTTGTGATCCTGATTGTGATTATAAATATGATTTTCTTTGAGTATCAGTATTGGTTAATTTTTAAATGGTTTGAAAAAATGCAAAACTATTGAAGAACAAAAGTTTTGATACAACAATCTAGGCATAAAAAATGTGCATCAGAATGACTTTTCCTTAGATACTATATTTTTATGAACTATGAACTATGAGATAAGCCTTACTCTCCCATTAATATTGTACAGTACAACATATAGCATATCCCAATGACCTTGGTGACACCTCTCCAGATAGTGAATGTGCAGATAAAACTGTTCACCATGTCTCTTGTGCAAATTTCCAAAATTCAATCTAAAAAATTTAATATGAGGGAATACATTTTGACAGAGTCTATGCCTATGGTACCTTTTCCCACCGTAACTAAGCCCATGGTAACTTTAGATCAAGTTCTCAGTTAATTCATGGAAATTTTCTTTTCTTTTATACCTAAAAGCTATTTACTGACATTCTAAAAGATCTTGAAACATTACACTCTCCAATCATCATGAAAGTCTACAAATCTTGTAGTAAAATCACTAATCTGATACACAGTAAGAATTCTGCTCTTTACTTTTGCTTCAAGTCACTTGACTTTCTCTGGTGAGATACTCAGCACTACTTCATAAAGTTCTGATAATTTTTGCTTCATAGAGAATCCTTATGATCATAAATATAATGAAGGCTAGTTCATGGGACTTGGTCAGTGAAAAGAATTAAAACTCTGTACTTGTTTGCCAACATTTCAGAAAATACATTTCCATCATCAATTTACAAGACCAAATAAGCTACAATAACAAAGTGTTGATTAACCACTTATACCTACTCTTCTACATATAATTACTTAAAAAAATGGAAAGAAATAATAAAATATAATATAATAGTGTCAATACCTTGCAAACACATTGATGTTCATTGGTATTGTGTTCTGTTACAAATATTCCTCATGTACGTCACCTGTGATAAATAAATTTCTTCAAAGAACTATTAAAATACATTTTTTACTCAGTAACATGGTCACAACATTGATTTCTTCACAATCGCGGAATATATTTCTGAGTGTAATTGCATCCAATAAGGTGACAATCATGTGTGATGTACCACCTGCAAGAATATGGAGCTCTGTTTCCTTGTTTTTTTGTGAAATTCTATTTTAGTATTTCTTTGCATGTTTTGTACAGTAATTATATGTTGTGAAGAAGGCTTAATTTGTTAATCCACACATTATTGTTGCTTTTTTGATCTTGTTCATTATAGCCCTGATGATGGAAATGTATTTTCCAAAACATTGGCAAACATGCACAGAGTCCAATATTTCCACTGATCAAGCCCCATGAATCAGCCTTGATAATTTATATTAATAAAGAATTTCAAATTTGAAATGAAATGGGGTAGAAGTTCAATGCCAATAATTGTTGACCATTATTTTCCAGTGTAATGCTAACCATCTGCCATACTAACCCATAGGCAGAGGGAGGAAATAGCTTACTTTTTAAGGTAGACTAGTTGGATAGAACTACCACATGACACAAGGAGCCAATGAAACATTTTGTTGTCCAACTGTTACACTGAAATAATCTTGATGGAATTTTGTTCAGTACTCAATTTTATATTCCATAGTACTAGTTTCATTCTGAAATAATGTCCAAAAACATAACTGATTGTGCAGTCCTATTTATAACCATTTGATACTTACATTCCTGTAATTTAAAAGACAACTCTGTCGTGGATGGATGGTTATGTGTTTATACATTAAAGTCTTTTAGTTCAAATAAAATTCAATCAAATTTCTAATCAGATTCTTCACAATTAAAACATCGTATGCTATTCTCTAATATACCTAAGTTTGCAGTTTCTGTACAATGATATAATGTAGACTGCTATCTACAAATTACTTCTAGAATAATTTGGCACAAAAAGCCATTTAATATAATTGATGTAAAAAGTTATTAGGGAATGCATTGTATCAAAAATTTAATTTGTAATGTTCTGTAATAATTGCAACAAATAAATGATTAAATGAAAACATGATTACATCATTAATATAAAAAATAGATTTTTTTGTAATTAATATTCTGATAGACAATACAAATTCTTTTACAACTGTATTTTTTAAATGTTAGAGTTATTATATAAAATTGATCTACTTCAAACTCAAATCATATTTGATAAAATATTTGTTTCAGCTTACTCATACATGCAAGTTGCATGGTGGGCATTGGCCAGTGAAGCTCTGGAAGTGTTCACAATGAGTATCATGTGGGTGACAGTGATTTTGTATATGCGGCAACTTGTTCCTCGGCACCTTACAGTCACATCTCAAGGCATGGCGGTATTTTTTCATTTCTGCCTTGGTAAGAAAAGTTTTTAAGAAACAAATGATTTGCAAATATTATCATTTTAAATCTGAAAATATTCACATTCAATCTCTATTTATGTTTAGGACGATGTTTTGGTTCTGTCTTTGCTGCTTTGTTAAGCACATACACTAGCAAGGGTAATGGATCATTTGTACCTGTGTATCAAGTTGGAGCTCTTCTTTCAGCAATAGTTGCATCAATATATTTTACTGTGTATCATTGTTGCCTGAAGTGGTTTTGCCAGCCTGTAGCTGGGCAAACTTCTCAAGATCATCAAGAAATTTCCCAAGGTAAAAAGTATTTCTTTTGTTGATGTTTTGACCCATTACTCATCATTGTTCCAAAATTGAGATTCAAAGTAAAAATGGAATATTTCTGTACTTATTCAAAATTTTGATTTATAAATTATTTGTGTGATATCTCATGACTCTACTTAACAAGATTCTTTGTTTAGAACTTTTTACAAGTTAATGACATTGCAAAAGAATTTTCAGTTTGATCAATTTGAGTAAGGTTGTTGGTGTGTTCAGTTCAATTTCCATGGATATTGTGTAAAAAGACTTCTATGAAAGGACTGACTACAAAATTATAAATGAATTGCTGATGTGACTAGCCAAATTCCTTCACTACACTCTGTGAAATCATGAAGGTTAAGCAAATTCAAGACCTTGTTTGCTCCTGGTAGGGTGGCTGCTTACGAACCCTTGTATCTAATGGTTCTGAGTCCCTGAACGAAGGGATAAAGGCACTGACTGAATACAACGTGCCAAGACTTCACAAAAATAATAACGGAGGATTACTCCATGCGAGGTGCTCAATACTCACCAAGGGTTTAGAGATCATTGTGTTGACGAAAACTCAACAAGAAAAAAAATGGTTTCCTTCTCGTCACCTTCTTCTCCTCCCTCCCCTTCTACTCTTCTCCTCTCCACCCCTGCATTGCATTTCCTCTTTCCCTCCCCTTCCTCTTCCCCCACTGTCTCCCCATTTTTGCAATGTTTAACCTAACAATAAAAATGACTAAATTTTGTACTATTGTCCCAAATGGATGTCTAAATTTTCCTGTTTAGAAAATATTATTTTAAGATTTTTTCACATGAATATTAGTAGTTAGCATAAATTATTCTACAAAACCAAAAATAATACAAATATCATTATTACATTAATTTTGGCTGGTAATGGGTTAACTTTGATTTTTATTGATCATTCATATTGGATGAAAAATATTTGATTTCACATTTATTGTGCATTAATTAGTAGCAGCATATGTAGATTCATTGCTGTGGAATGCTTTTAAATGTATTAACATAGGCTATGTTGCAGGCCCAACATCAAATGGAACGTATGCACCATTACGGATTTATCACAATGGAAGTGGACAAAAGGAACAGGTCAGCTATTAGTTCATCCTATGAAGATAAATTCCTGATAATGAAGTGCAAAGTCGAAAACATGATTACATTTTTAGTACAGTGCATTTTTAATGAAAAAATGTTAATCTATTTTCACATGTTCTTCTCTAAATTGTTCAATTTGTGTTATATTTTTTTGTTCATTTTTACTATATTGTAATAATTACAATTGTGTCATTTTGTTTACTATCTGGCAGTTGATAAAACTTCCTGAGATTTGTACAGAAATTGGGCTCTACTTTTATGGAGAAAGCTGGCCTAACAAATAGTCATGTGTATATCTTTTACTTTCAGTCATGTATTTTAACCATAGATTGCCAGACTCCAACATATGCATGTTATTGAGAGAAGTGTCATGTTGACGAACGCTTTTTTTTTACCAAGTCAGAAGTAAATATTCATCTTTTTTAATCATTCTTTTAAGGAAAATTTAATAGTTAAGAAATGTGTTAATCATTTGGAAACTTCACAAAACATCACACAAAACTTTTTTAAGTTATCTTGCCTCATCTTTAAGAAAAATATTATTATAATGGGTTTTCTTAGTAATCAGTAATTGCTTTTTATCAAAACTATATTTTTCCATTCACTGAACTTTAAGAAAAGATGAATATTTATTTCTGTTCAGTAACCACTTTAAAACTTTTTTTTATAATAATATTGTACGAGAAAATAACATTTTTTAAATTAATTTTGAAACTTTTGTTCCTAATTTCTTAATAAATTTTGAGGCATGAATTTAAATACCAGAAAGTTAAAATTTTTATAATGTTCAACATAAATGCATTCTCTATTTTTAGAACACTATTCCCTTGTAATTTTTAACTGCAATAATATTAATGTAATCTTTTAAAAAAAAAGTTTTGTTAAAGAGTTTGCAGGGTTACATATAATATAATGATTTAAATTCCCTGATGAATAAATGACATATAGTTTTAATTCCCTTTATAATTATAAGAAAGTCATAGTGTTTCAAAAATATATACAGGTGTTTAAGAAAAAAGTGCTCAATCACAGAATAGATGTACAGAAGGGAAGTGCTTTTAACCAATGAACCTTCGGTCTACATGGTAATGGTTTATGATAATCTGTAAAAAATACCCATTGGTCACCCTGCAATGTCAGAATACCAAAACATATACAGGTTGCGGATGATTACTATTTCAGGCTGAAAGCAGTAAGATTGAACATGTTCTTTGGAATTGGATTCCCAAAGAGAAACATAAATTAAGAGAAGGGAACTAAGGTTCTGGAAAATAAATCATGGTTTGAACATTAAATTGTATTGTTTGTTTTAATTTAACAGGCAACAATTCAATTATTCTTATAAGAATTTTAAAGTTCAACATTTAAGTCATAATTGAATCATAATTTTTCAGTACCTGTGTGCCCTTCTTTTCTTAAAATGATGACTTTCACTGCATTGATAATGGTTATAACATCTGTCCTTCTGCTCTCAAATGAAAATAGTGACCACCTGTGTGACTTAAGTGCACGTGGGTGTCCTAATGCTGCAGGGAGATACAGTCTAATGCTAAGTTCCAGGCTTTTAGACGCAGAGTTCTTTGGTTGAAACTACTTCCCTTGACCCTCTCTTCCTATGTTATTCCTGAATTTGTACACATTTTTATGAAATACCTTTTACGCATTGCCATTAAATTTCCTTGTAGAAGATGAAAATTCACTTGTGATTAAGCCCAAATATGAGGTCATCATGGGGCTATCAGTGGCTAAACTACTGACAAGACTGACACTAAAACCACAGATGTGAGTGATAGGGGATTCATAGTAGTAATGGGGAAATTGTAGCATATATCCAGCAATGGATGGGTGAAAAAATGTAAAAAAAATTCGGTGGATTGGGTCTGTGAAAACTGGATTAACTAGCAACAATTACATCACAAGTATTGTGTTTATTTCATTATTAGATGGTTGCATTACAGTAGTAGACCATATGTTATAGAAGGAAGTATTTGTGTTAATATATTGTGTAATTATTCTTTTTATCTAAAAATATTTCTTAAATTTATGAAGGAAGCACAATGAGGCTTTTCAACACTATACTTTTTCACAAATTATTCAACATTTATTACTATTGGTAATTTATATTTCACCTATTTGTTTAATTGGGCTACTGCATTATAACATTACAATATGTTTTGGAACATTTTCCTTATTTTACACAAGAATATGTCCCATCTCAATCGCAATTACACCAATGGATGGATTGGCTCTCAGAGACCAAACACAAAACAAGTTACACGTAAAACATCTATACAACTTCCACAACAATATCTGGTGCACCAAACTTTACATTTGCAGATGAAAGAAAGGTAGAGGGCAGAAGAGGTAACTTGTGCCATTTGTATGTCACTAGCAGATGTATTTGTTATTTCGTAGGTCTCACAGACCCAACACATCTTTTGCTGGGTTAAGTTGGAATATGGTATCTGGCAATCTAAGATTAATATAGTAAATGCTTGTGATTGTTTAGTTTTCTACATTATGCATAGAGAGTAAAACCTTCTGTAGTAGCAAAGTATAAAATTGATGCTCTCTATCTGAAAATCACCTTTGATCTCAATTAAATCCTTGATTTCACAAATATTATTAATCATCATCATTGTCCATTCGTGAATTTCCATTTGAAAATTAAAAGCAGAGTGTGAAAAGGAGTTACAGCATATGTGGTACATGATAGTTCATAAGGAACTACATAAGTGGCAAAGCATAATGTAATTTTTAAGATTGCACCTATATAAATTAACTCCTAGCTACTTATTTAATTTATGGGTTGCACGTATGTGTATAAAAGACTTTCTTAATATATAATGTTTTGTATATATCTGGTTTATTGTGAAAAATGACCGTCATTTTCAAAAAATTGTCTAAAAGAGGATAATATCTGAAATTGTAGAAAAGGATACTACGTTTACATTATTAAAAAGTTATTTTTTGTTCATAAGTTCACAAAAAAAGTGATTTAGAGTAATCATTAAGTCTAAAATAAATTGTTTTCTAACAATTGGACTGTAGGAACATATTTTACAGTAAATCCAGAAATAAACGTATGTAATTGAGAGAAATTTTATTATTTCACTTCTAGAAACTATAAGAATTTGAGAATTTCTTAATATAAGTTTTTGCTATTTTTCTTTTTCTTTGTAATACTATTTCTGTGCTGTGATTCTGAGAAAAATGTTGCTGATGCTTGTGAGAAATTCAAGTTGTAAAGATTATTATCTATTTTTACTATCACCTACATTTATTTTGTGTAAAAATATGTCAATAAATATTTAAATTTTGATACATCTGTATTATTTCTGTGCAATTTTAATCTTTAAACCTTGGAAATTGCAATGTTCCCATTAAAGCTAATTTCTTCTATGCAATCTGTTTCTACATCACACAGGCGTACACACTTGCATTCACAGACACATGAAGCACCACTTTGTAATTTTTAACTGAGTGGTTAAACACCAATTTAACCATAATGTGGTAAAATTTAATGTGATATTTTCTGTGCGCAAGAAATTGCATAAGAATTAGGCACAGAAGAATAAATAACACATTTAACTAGTAGTGTTCCAACAGCACATACTTTCTCACATTATTTGTAACTGCTCTGCTCCACGATATTATACTAATTGGGTCATCCTTAATGAGAAGTATCTTCCCAGAAATTCTCAAAATAGTAAAAGTTAACCCACTATTCATTAAAAGGCAACACCCATGATTTCATGAATTACAAACAAATATCCTTACTATCTGGATTCTCAAAAAATCTAGAAAACTCTTTTAATGATAGACTCAAAAATGTTCTCAATTCAAATAACATATTGACAGAGGAACAACTTGGATTCAGAAATGGCAGATCTACAGACACAGCTATCTTCACCTTTCTAAATGACATACTTATTGCTCTAGATTAAAAAAATAATCACCATTGGTTTATTTCTAGGTTTATCAAAAGCATTCGACATTATTGACTATCACATACTGTTATCCAAACTTGAAACTTTGGGAATGATAGACATTGCACATTTATGGGTTACATTTTTACCTTTCAAATCTTTAAGTAGTCACAATCAAGCATGTTAGAGATAAAAAGATTTCTACCCATTTTTGCCAACCTATTATGGAGTGCCACAAGGATCAATCCTAGTCCCAATACTATTTCTGTTATACATCAATGACATGCCACTGACCCTACAAAAGAGCAAAATGGTTGCATTTGCAGATGACACAAACATTATTATTAAAGCAAATGCCCAACAAACTCTAAAAAAAGAAGCACAAACAGTTCTAGAGGCACTAGTAAAATGGTTCCAGGAAAGTAAACTCATCATAAACATCATTAAAACTGTATCCCTAAACTTTCGGAATCCATTCTCTAAAGAACAGCCTCCAGCACAATTGATGATAAAAAACTTGCCTGTAAAAATAGCCCAAAAAACACCCTTCCTTGGATTGACTAGTCAATATGATCTGATGTGGAACTCCCATATCACAAATCTAAACAACAAGCTTACCAAGTCATGTTATGCCTTATACATCCTTAAATCAAATTCTAACTTAGATACACTGCAAATGGTGTACTTTGCAAATATTCACTCACACCTAAAATACAAAATAACATTTCTGGTGAAATTCCCCAGAAGGAATTCACACTTTCATCTTCCAAAAATGAATATTGAGAACAATGACAAACACTCACAAACATGAGTCCTGCAAACCACTGTTCAAAACAGAATACAAATCCTACCACTCTCGTGCATGTACATATTTGAAATATTAATCTTCACAAAGAAGACACTTATGGGAAACAAGGATTCAGTTTCTCTGAACTAAGAAGTTCATAACTATGATTCTAAACAAACACGAAATCTGCATGTCACACACAGTGAAACTTCACTCTTTCAAAAAAGTACCCTTATAGAAGGCATTACACTATGAAACAAGCTCCCCAGTGAATTTCAAAGCTTAAACTTGATTCACACATTCAAAAATAAACTGAAAGCTTTCCTGTTATACCATTCATTCTACAGTACAAGAGAATACATACATCATAAACATGTATCTACATGAATATAAACTAGTAGTAATAACTTTTTCATTTTTTGTTGCATGTTTTGAAGCCCCTCTCTCTCTTTTTTCTTTCTTTTTTTCTTTATTATTATTGTCTTTTAATTTTAGTCTTCTTACACTACCATGTATAAAATTAATTAGCATTCCATTCTACTGTATTAGTATGAGAATTGAAATGAATTTTAATTAATAATTAAAATTATTCTTCGCGTTCTGTACTAATTTATTGATGGTAGTTTGTATTTTGAATTTGATAATTGCCGGTGATTTGGACGAATAAAATATAGCAATGCCATCTACATACATGCATTTTCCAATTGATTCTTCTTTGCTGACAAACATCTCTTTGATCGCTACGATAAAGAGCGTACTACTCAATGGAGAGCCTTGCGGTACACCATTCTTTAGTACGTAACTTTCTGAGATTGGCTGCCCAACGCGAACTTAGAAAGATCTGGTACTAAAGAAGCTGGATATGTATTTTGGTAGATTTTCTCATATTTGCCAGTTATATAACTGACTCAGCATGTTATATCACCAGGTCTTGTCAAAAGCTTTTTCCAGGTCAAAGAATACGGCAACCATATGTTTTCTTTTGATCAACGTATTCTGAATTGCGGTTTCCAGATATATTAGCCGATCGATTATAGAGTGATGTCTGTATCCGCACTGATGTATCTTTAAGAGATTGTTTCTTTCGAGACACCATATTAGTCGGGTGTTGACAATTTTTTCCAAGATTTTTTGGAGACAGCACGTCAACGATACAGGGCGATCATTTTCAGGTTTCAATGGATCCTTGTCAGTCTATAGAAGTGGAATTACTATCGCTTCTTTCCAGACTTTCGGGTAATTATTTTGTGTTCAAATGTTGTCATATAATTAACAAAGTGAACAGTATTTCTTTCGGTAACCGACGTAGTATGCTATAGAGGATATTATCTGATCCTTCTCCGGTGTCTTCAGCTGCATTTATGGCGTCTTGTAATTCCATGTGAAAAGAGCGTTATATGGCTTATCTGTATCAGTTGTTAAGTCTAGTACTTCTTCTTCTTTCTTTTTCTCGAGAAAGGCTTTAGGGTAGCTGTTTGTGTTACTGGCTATTGATTATTACTGGTGTTATTGAGTCGCTAAGGCGTTGGCTATTTCGTAAGGGTTGTAGATTAGTTGCCCTTCGTAATCTGTGCATGTGATAGGACTGAAAACATTTTCCCTTGCTATTAACCTGATTTTCTGCCATATTTCCGTGACTTTGGTCGTCTGAGTTATGGTTGTTACGTACTTTTCCCAGCTTGATCGTTTTGCTGTTAGTATTTTTCCGCTAGCGAGTGCACACAGACGCTTGAAAGTAATATGATTGTCTTGAGTTGGTGTACACCTATACCTATTGAGGGCTCTTATTTTCTCCCTTATTCCTTCTTTGGCTTCCGTATTCTACAATGGAACTGGACTCCTAGATGAGCGGCCTCTAGTCTGGGGAATGCGTTTTACAGCAGAATATATTATAGCGTTGGTGAAATCTGTACCGTCTTTCTTTGTGTTTCAACGGATAATTATTGGTGGTATATATGTCTGGTGAAGATAGACCAGTCTGCTCGGTTGGTACACCAACTTTTCGGTAAATATTCTGCATTCTTTGGTATGTTTGATGATATCAACAGAGGAAAGTGATAACTCTGATGAAGATCTGACAGTGGTTTTCTCGTCAACCGTATTGCAGGATTTGGACTACATATTTAAAGATCTATGTTCAAGAATGAGCTATTTCTAGCGTTAAAATGAGTGCTTGAATCTGTGTTTAAAAGAGCGTATTCGTTGTTAAGTAGCAGGTCATCGATTCTGCAATCGGAGAAATTTGTTCTAGAACAGACCCATGTAGTACTGTGAGCATTGAATTCGTTTAAAATAAGAAATGGAAGCTGTACTTGATCGATCAGGTCTTCTAGGTCTTCGTTTTGCTATGAGACGTCGGGTAAGTGTATGCAACATACCGTCATCTTCAATGGCTTGTATAAGGTTACAGCTACTGCTTGTAGAGGTGTGTTGAGATGGAGACAACTAGCTGGATGTGTATTGCTAATCAATATGGCAACACCACCTCTAGCTCGAGTTCTGCGAGGAGAGAAATACATACGAGGAGAGAAATTAAAGAAAAAATTGGGATCGTTTTTAAGAAAAGAATTGTTTAAAAATGACCTGTATTTCTCGCAAAATTACGCGAACGCCCTTCATACTTTCGAAAAATTATACACAACCTTGTTTCAAGATCTATCTTTAAAGAACATATTTTATTAAGGAAAATATCTCTCTGTTCAATATTGTAATTGCAGGAAGACTCCGAACAAAATAGTTAACTTTTTCAAAGTTCGAAAAACTAGGGATTTCAATGAAAATGAGACATGCACCATTCTTTTCAGCGTCCTTTACGGTATACGAGGACAATATTTAATCCAATTTTTAGCCATTTTTGAGGAAATTTTATGAATGTAGTTGAGGCTTGTTGTAAAGTACCCCCAAAATCAAAATATACATTTCAAACTCGGGGTCTGAAGTTCTTTTAAAGCGATATAACAGTTTTGGAGAAAATCGGTTGAATGGTGTTGGCACTAGCATAGACCGACGTTTTGCCGTCAATCGATTTTTCGGTAAGAAGGATCCCCAAATCATAGATTCCGACTACACATGTTAGAGGACGTAATTTACTATATAATACAGGAGTATATATATAATCAACATTTATGCACTTTTTTGTTACCAGGGCTCTGCAATAAGAAAATTCACCATTTTCCGACGCACGATTTACTTTACAATACTTTCTCTTCTTACAAAGTAAGAGCGAAAAGTAGGCCTTGGCATGAGGAGAGCCAAACAAAACACATTGAATTTTAAATTTTCTGAAATAAACATTTCAAATTTTCTGATGAGTACATTCCATCTGAGCGATCAATTTCCTTAAGTGATCGGTACTGCTCCATCTCCCCAATTAGCAGGAGATAAACATCAGCTTCAAAGTAACGCACTTAGTGCATTTGCTACACTTATGAATATACTTTATATAAGCAACTTAAAATAAATAATAATAGTGGACTGAACATCGCAAATTAATTAAGATAAGTGAAGCGAACTAAGAATGGCGGACTTACGAAAATAAACAAGAAAGAGCGAATAGAATAATGGTTAGAAATCTCCCTTGTTTGTTGTAAGCTTAACAAGTAAAGTGAGTGGGTAAACTCGTGGAGCAGCGCCAGAGAATCGTTGGGAGATGAGATGTAGTTTTGACTTTTATTAGTCGAACGTAGAACAACATTTTAGGAAGCGAAGTGGGTACCTTGTTTTTTTATTTTCAGGAAGGGAGGGTTATCTACACCGAGACTTGAAGGATGGCCCGGGTATGTTAGGTAGGTGGAAGAAGAAATTGTGGGAGGTTTGAATGATTTGATCTTTTATTGATTTTAGGCTGAAATCGGAGTGAGGGACGCGACAAATATTGGCATTATAAAACAATTAGCATTGCACAAACCGAATCCCACGGCCACGTACAAGCGCCCGAGAGAGACGCTGCAGTAGGTAACTCCGAAAAACAGCAAAGTGGGCCAAACGCCAATACTGGCAACAAAATTGCGGTAAACAACGTCAAAAGCACGCCGAATGGCTGTTGTTTTTACTGACCTTGTTTTCATTTATGTTACAGATCAGCCATAGACGTCCGAAGGGATGGGGATGGCTACAACGCAGGGAAGTGTGGCAGCGTTGCACCTCGCGGCCACACGGAACTGTGCTGCATAGCTAGAGCTGAGTGAAGAGTTTCGTTCCGGGCAAACCATGAGCTTTTGTTGCAATGCGGAGGATTCTGTTTTGGAAAATTTATACTTTGTTTATGTAAGATGTTGCTGCATGACACCAGATCGGACACACATAAAGGAGAAGTGGATGGAGAACAGATTTATACACGCGCACTGTATTCTCGGGGCGGAGGCTACTTTTGCGGTTTATAATGAGACGAAATTAATGGAATGATTGGCTTGCTTCACTTTGGTTTCTGTGTGATCTTTCCAGGTACGTTTTATGTCTAAATAAAGACCTAGGTATTTGAAGTGAATGGGGTCCACGCATTGAGCGTTTAGCAGTAGTGTGGATGAGAAGAATGTTGGAGATTGAACACGTTACCAACGGATTCTGAGAGATCGAGCATGATTCTCCATTTGGTAGTTCATTGTTCGATTTGGTGTGACTTCCAAACCGGTCGGCTAGTGTGTTTAGTTCGGGACCAGAAAGAAATAGAGGGTTGTGATTATAAATTGAGATGTGGGTATGGCGGTGAAAATATTGAAGAGAGTTGGGAAAAGAGGGGAAGACATCTTAGGGAACGCCTGCTAACACGGTGGGGAAAGGTGTGCCTGAATTTTTACTAACAACTGAGCGCTCCGATAAGAAACAGTGAATGGTTGAAAGGAGATAGAGTAGGCTATCGAAATTATGTCAATATGCCAAATTCGGTCGAATGCTTGGCTTATGCCGAGAAAGGCTACTATGGTGCGCTGCCCTTTCTGAAAGCTGAAATGAACAAATTCTGTTTTTCTAAGGAGATGATGGCAAGAGGAATGTTTTAAAACAAAACCAAGTTGATGATACGGAATTATCTTGAACTTTTTAAGGAACGAGTTGAGCTTCTTCAAGATGACTTTTTCTGCTTTTTTGTGAAGGATAGGGAGCAGATTTAAAGGGCGGTAGCTAATAGGTAAAGTATGATTTTTGACGGGTTTTGGGATTGGGACTATTATTTAGTGACACCATAATTTTGGGAAGAAACAAAATATGAATTTGAAATTTATTATATTATTTTTTAATGCAACAGCACTGCGAGGGAGATTTTTGGCGTAGTAGGTAATATATTGTAATGTCATGGATACTCACAGCGAACACAGACACAAGCATTCATATTAACAAGTATTTATTTACAAGAAAAACACAAGAAATATTTACAATGAATTTACACTTTACAATCTAGCTCTGATAGACCTGTTATCCCCTGATCACTGGAGTGATCCCAACCCGATTGATGATTTCAATTGTGGCACTCGCCACTCCTACACCTGAAGCGCGCACGAAGTCAAGCTTCCGTGACCGGATGTCACACTAGGACACAAAGTCCTTACAGCAACTGAGGGTTTGCCTTGATCGCAGGAGCGATCTATTGAGAATCGGTGCGAGACGTGACACTCAACCCCTCCTCAACTCGGAGCACGCACACAGCATCGCTTCCACGTGACCGCAGTCCCACCAGGACACAAAGTCCCCAGGGCTTGCCAACACGTGATTTGCCTCGCGTGCCCTGCTCGCCGCTTCACCGCCGTGGCGCCAAGTTTGTGCATCTGCACGAGGTTCTCCCACTGTCTCCAGAACCCACCCACTGGCTCTGGGCACTCCCTTATATACTCGACATACTACGTCAAGCCGCCTCCTCAGCGCTCTTTGTGCTTGCCCTGAGGTTTGGGTCTCCGTTCCCTAATATCGGAGGATCCTACAGCCTCGTGTCTACCTTTGCCACGTGCTTGCTTTTAGGAAAAACCCTTCTCTTCCTCCTGTGGCGAGGAGTTTTCCCTTAATACCCTTCCCTAAATAGCTGCCACGAGGTTCGCTCGCTAGTATATTACACTATTTTCATGTGCGAGGGATTTTCTTACGTTTTTAATAATATTATATACTTCGGTGGGAGATGTAAATTTAATTCGGCCAGAGACTCCGAAGTTGGGCAATGAGACAAGTGAGTTCATTTGCAGCAGAAAGCGGAGGGTCTTCAACATTATGAGGCTGGAAGTTTGTGTCCCAGAAATCTGCTAGAAGTTCTGCATTTTCATTTTGAGATAACACTTTCTGCCGGTTTGACAATAAAGGATGGGTGGTTGTCGTTTTGCGCAGTAATTTCCTCGTAGCCACTCAAACTGGGCTGTTATGGGAAGAGAGAGAGACGCATTTTTTATATCGTTCGAAATTGTAGTCCTGTAGTAACATCTACAAACGAATAAGACAGTTGAGTTCGCTCTTTAAATGTGGTAACGTGAGTTTATTCTAAAGTCTTCTGATTCTGTTGTTTTCTTTAATTATACTTTATAGGTATTTGGCAAGAAGAGGTTTTAAACACTTTTGGAGAAGAAAGGGCGCGTAGGGGTGTGTAGGCACGTTATGTAGGGGTGCACAGGCGCGTTAGGCCAGGTGTGTCGTTACGTATACAATTGTAGCCTTGAATTCTAAAAACAACTTCTGATGTCAAATGAGTTTCGGTGATACACGCTGTATGAATAGGTTGAGCATTTATAAAATCAGTTAATTCAAGGAATTTTTTGGAGATACCTGTTCCAATTGAGATATCTTAATGATTTAAGGAGTGGCATTATTAACATTTCTGAAAAGTGAAACTATGAAGTTTTGAATTATACTTATGTCTATAGGAATAAATGAGTCTAAATTTGGTGCTTGAATGATATTGTTAATTAATGAATTAATTGGATCAGGGAGGAATGCTTGGGATGGGCGAGATTACTGGTTTCTGATAAGTGCATATGAATGTGAATATGAATGTTGAATGTCAAGGTGAGGGCGAGGGACAGAAGGGGGGATCTAGTTTGCTTTTGCTAAGAAAGGAAAATGTTCAGCGTTTATGAAAGGAGGCTACAACGACGAATTATTATTAATTAATCTTTCATTCGATCTATTCCATTTTTTTAGATTCCATGACCAGTTTAATACGTACAAAGTGATGATCTGACATCTGTTGTAGTGATGTAACTTATGATCGAAACGATTATAACCTTTACCATTAAAAAAGAACGGAACATAAGTTGTACTTGTGCAGCTAGCGGAATTGTGGTTACCAGCATAATGAGCATAACGTTTCTGTTGTAGCTGTTTTTGCTGTGACCGAAATCTAGACAACGCACACTCTGTAGGGACACAAAACGCACACAAAAATAAAAACACACATAGTGTGTTTTTATTTTTGACATTGATTTTTTAGTGGCATAAATTATCTTTCTGGAGAATATTTTCAATTGGATAGTACCAGATAATTCTATATCAACTACATGTATCGGTGAACCATTTTTAGAAGTCTTGTGCTGAGTCGAATTTTATACATCGATATAGATTTAAATATCTTGGGGAATATTTGATGACGTTTCACACACGACTCACTTCTCTTGATTATTTATTTACACTGTTCACTTCTTCTACATTATCCCACTGTCCGATGCACATTCCTCAATTCACTGCGCTGACTACAGTTCACGGCGCTGATCACAGTCCTCTGCACGGCTGTACACCTACTGTTCACCGCAATGCACACTTGAGTGCTCAGCTTCGACTTCAGGCAGATTGCATACTGCTGGCGGCCGCCGGCAGCGGCGAATTTATACCTGGCTACACCCTCCTCGACCCATCCGGACCTATCCGGATCTCGGACTGTTATACCCAAGTTTGGCGGGTTCAAACCCGATCGAAGCCGTGGATTTTTAAGGGCGAAAAAATCCTTCGTACGCCTTCCTTCCTGGGGGGAAGTAAAGCCGGCTGTCCCATGTTAGCAGATTTACTTGCATGTAAAATATCCTCAAGCCTAAATGACGCCTCTGAGCTAAATTCAGATCGCCTGTTTCTCGCCCAAGAAATACCTCCTTTCTCTGCTAGTTGGTGAAAGGAGCGTAACAAAATTTGCTTGGTCAGACGGAAGAGCGGGCCTCATGGCCTGAGTCTCGCCACGTAAAATACGGCATTAATTCAATTCAATACGTAAAGACCATAGTGAACTTCCCTCCCCCAGGATGTTAAGCAATTACAGGCATTTATCGGGAAAATAAACTATTATAATTTCATCAAGGAATCTTGAGCAGGAGCGACTCGCGGCCGAGAGCAGAGGGGGAGCTGCGCTCCAGAAGCAGCCCCGCGGCGAGAACGGGTCCCCCCTTCCAGAGGTCGTCTGCGGAGGAGGGGTCCGGCCAGCCGTTGCCTCGGAGGAGGTTGTGACGCAGAGAACGGTTTGCGCCGTACGCGTCGCATCTGGGGCCGGGAACACAATAGCTTCACCCAGCGCCACTCACACCCTGGGCGGTGCCGCGTCACCGCCGAGCAAGGAGCGACGGTAGGGGTCGTGGTGGAGGGGTGGCGAGGGGTGGAGGGCTCCCCCTCCTCCCCTCGCGATCCCCAGGTGAGGGCTGGTGGGCGGTGGTGGAGTGCGCCGGCTGGGGCGATGAAGATTGCCTGGTGGGAAATGCCTGGATGGGAAAACCTCACAAGAAGACGTGTAGGTCGGAACTCACCATCCAGCAGGAAAATAACATTTTTCATTAAACATGCACTACACGTACGGTACTAATAATCATAGCAGTTGACGCGCCCGGGACCACGAAATAATAATCAATCAAGCAATCATGCGAAAGTGTATCCAACCAGCAAACGTATTTTCTCCGCTGTGGAATTCTTTCTCACGTTAAGTAGTTGAGAAATACAGGCCGATTTGTCTATTACCAGCAATGCCAAAAGTGTTAGAGAAATTAATATTAAAAAAGACTATTGAAATTATTTCATTGTATTAAAAGACATTCAATGTTGATATAACTATTTAATGACACTCAGACCATTCCAAAATACCACTTTGGATTCATTAATTGAGACTTAACCTGACTCAGTCTATCATCTACTCAGTCGATCAGAAAATATTAATTCTGCATTCCAGGACCAATAGTAAAATTGCTAGGTATATCAAAAACCTTCGATGAATTCTGGCATCCAGGCCTTATATTTGAACTAGAATCAATAGAAACACCTGTGAACACACCTGGTGAGCACCATCCAAACCTATAATAATAGCTGGCAGGCTCTAGAAATCTTCTCTTCTCCAACAGTATTTAACATACACACGTCAGATATACCCGCAACAAACCAAACCAAAACAGCACAGTATGTAAACGGCGCTGCAATCTATAAATACAATCGAACAATAAAAGCACTCTTGACAAAACACCATCTAAATAAACAAAATTAACTATTGTTCAACCATTTGGGAAATGAAGCTCAATCCAACAAAGTGCATTTCCAATTATTCTCGGGAATGCAGTTTTTTATAGCTTTCCTTTTAATATTTACAACAATACAATAATATTGACTGCCCATAACAAACAGTCAAATTATTCAGACTGCACTTAGATGCTGAACTGAACTGAAATTCACATATTACAATTAAATCACACTTTAAAAACAAAACAAGCCTATTAAAACCCCACATAAACGCCAAAAGCTGCCTATCGATAGATACTTCCATCACACTGTACACGACGATAGTTGGACCATTAATGTTACACACATTCCCCCATTCATCCACACGTGTAAATAAACTTAAATAATACAAAACAGATTTCTTCAATTAGCTACTGTCGCACCATGATTTATATCACGTAAAAAACTTCACAAAGAATAAAATACCATTCACCTCAAGCACAACCCCATCTCTCCAATAACTTCTACTCTAGCATTAACTCAATAGCACACGCAATCCACTACAATCTCGCCTCAATAAACGAATTCCCATCACGAAACAAAAACAGATGCTCGTTAGACTCCTTTGTAAACATTTTCGCAGACAACTGCTCACACTTTGGTCTTATAGTTACCAAAGCCCCGTGTAGATAGAGATTAATTCAGTATTGTGAGGATAGTATTGTATGCCAACAATTCATATGAATAAGTGTACACAAAACTAATTATACAAAAATTATATAAATTAAAACCAAAAGTAGAGGTGACAGTGTGCATTCTTGGCACAGACCTATTCCTTGATATAGAGACTATTTGAAAATATGAATGATTTTCGCTTACTTTGCGTCAAATATATGTAATTTAAAACAATTATCTTCTCAAAAGAGGTTACGATTTAAAAAAAAATCATAGTAAAGGACGGTAAAGAAATGGGCTCATGTTTGTATTTTAGAAAATCTCTGTATTTTAGAAAACTGCAGAAAATTAACACTCCAAAAGTACAAGATTGATGAAAAAGATTATTTTTCTTAATCATATCTGTTTAAAAAAATGAACTTTAAATGAGGTAATGTTCTACAATTTTTTGATGAAAAGAAAACAAGACGTTTTTCTTAAATTTCTGCTTGAATTAAAGCAATTTATAAAAACAAATCTCGAAAATACCCTCCAAACCTTTTTTTCATTTTTTTTGGCTAGAGCAAAGGACTCTTAAATAAATTGTGCAGGTCCCATTTTCGAAAAACTTTATGAGTTTTAGAAAATTGCGAAGAAATTACTCATCTTCTTACTAGATTAGTTACATTTGCCTACACTTATTTCTAGTTTAAATCAACATCATTTAAACACTCCCTGTTATTATGTAAACACCAATCTAGAGGAGATAATGTATGTTAATTTTGTCCTTCGATGTAGGAAACTCAGATAGGGCTTGGTGACGAACAGCTTCATTGCTAGCTGCAGTTAAGTGATGTTCCTGCACTAGGCAGTCTCTTCTGCGCAGCGCCGCAGCCGCTCGACTTTACGTATCGGCGCCAGCAGGTCGCAGCATGCATCATGCAACCGAACGAATCGCGGCAGCCAGATCGCAGTACATATTGAGCGCCTCAGGTTGAACTCACTGTAAGCAAGGTTCTATAAAAGCCCCAGAGGTAGAAAGCCTTTCTGATGAGTCCGGCATGACAAAACGCGTATTGTTACTAATTACTCTCTTAGGACCCTTTCCTGAAGGCACAGAGTAAGAGGCTTCTTAGTTTAGGAACGTCACTTAACGGCAGCTTTCCCTCAAGCTGTTCATCATTAACTAATGCTTGCACTCATTTAGTACGAAAAACACCAGTCATGCGGTTTGTCCGCAACTGAAGAGGAGAAAACAAAGCGAAACGGGCGCTAGTCAGTCAAATCACATACTTGTACGTGGCGACGCTCTGAAAAGAGCATCCGATTCCCGCATAACTTTACTTCTATCTCAGAGGCACGACTTTAACCTTTGTGTCCATCCTGGCCGAACATTCGTTCTGGTCCAGTGTAAATCCGAAAGAGTTCTGAGGGAGTAATTAGCAACCATTAGTTCTTGGTCCTGTCGGTCTCATCAGATAGACTTTGTGCCTATGACGCTCATCAGATAGGACTTCATTAAAAAGCTGTGAACTGTAAGGTGGGGCGAGGAGGTTGGGGTGTGCCCAGCCGCTTCCAGTCCTCACCGTGTGCGCTGCCACGTGCAGAACCCCTGTAACCTGCGTCAATAAATAAACAACAGTCTAATTGTTTGGTCTGGAGCTAATTAAATATCACTCATCATTTTTGCCATTGCAGAGTTAAAGATAAACAAAATTATCTAAAAAATATTTATTATCAACGGCAAATTTAATAGGTCAAACTTCAGATTAGCTGACAGTCTCGTGAGTAACCCAAGGGACCCAGTCACCAAAGGACATTTGTAGATTAATTAAACGAATTTTTTAGTGATGGTTTTGTTTTTATTTCTTAAAGAGAACTATACTTAAAAAAATTCTTTTTAATACAAAAATACATTAAAATTGTTTTTTAGGGATATTTTTGTTTTTATTTCTTCGAGAGAACTTTACTTAAAAAGTTCTTTTTAATACAAAAATACATTAAAATTGTTTTAAATTGTTTTTTAAAATAAATAAATAGTCTTTAATTTTCAAAACTCATTGCAAATCTATCCTAGAAATGAAGACTGTATGTCAATGAACTTAATTATCCTGTAGATTCTGCCGTTTTTAACACCCAACGTATAAAATGGACATCCGAGGCTCATCAGAAGTATACAGTTACTCGTATTAATATTGTGTCCTAAATACCTACCATGTACTTAAGTAGTAGAGATAAAGTGTTGTAATGCTGCAACGAAATGGACAATTTTTCGTAATAAAAACTCGTATTTTGGTGTCATTTTGTGTCGAAAAGTGGATAAATCTTATAGTAAATTACTTCCTCTAATATAGAGGGGAAGATACTCAGGAAATCGGACACCGTGGTGCCCACGGAAGCCACTTTCTTCGTTGCCGAAGGGGTTAGACTCAAACTGACCTGATAATAAAACACTTTCAATCATTTCTCAATAATTATTTCAAATTTTGAGATTACAATTTTCCTTTCATAGGGCAAAGTACGCATAAAAATGACGCAGGTGTAATTTTTGTTGACATATATGAATTTTCGGAAACTGCAGAAATTCAAAATGTTTTTGACATCTTTCTACAGCTACAATACTGAATGTAGATGTTTTCCCCGAGATATGATCTTAAAGAACATCTTAAAATCATGTGAAGTACAATTTTACGAAAATATGAGTCGTTTTCTAGTACTGTCTATTGTTTTTAATTGTTTAATGTTATTTTGCAATGTTTTGAAAAGTAACATAGTAGATATCGTTTATGTAGATGTGGATATCTTGTTTTGAACTGTTGATAATGACACCTAATAAGTATGATATCTACGACGAGAGTTGTAAATATAAATAGGTATCTGTAGTACATTTTGTTCTCACCTTAAAACAAAACTAGTGATTCGTAAGTATATAGGCAAAGTAATGGAAATATAACCAGCTCAGTGGAGACATGCTTGCAAGAATATGTGGACGTCATTTGTTTATTATTTGATGATAATGATAATTTAATGATAATAAAATTAATAATGATCCGTTAAATAATACTACTGTTAATAATAATATTGTGTTAATTGCTCTTATGAGTTATTATTGAAACGTTGTAAATACGATTTATAGTATAATTGAATTTTGTCAGTATATTTCATCACATCTATTTAACTAGAATTAACTGCTTTACAGTTTTTCACGTTTGCTGCTCGTAACTGAGGATATTAATATGGATACTAATAATAATTAGTAGTTTATGTACATAATTTTCAATTTTTTTGCCACAAACCAATGACGAATATATTTGAGAGGAGAGACATACGCTGTTGCAAATGTGCTTCTGATATTGTCACGTATCCGCTTGTTTCAGATGGATTCCTTGTACTAATATTGACGTGGTTACTAACGTTGACGTGTGACTAACACTGACGTGGATCGACACGGCAAGTCATTTAAAAATAATTGACTCATATGGCAAACGTTAATATCTCTCTTGAAATAAAATACATATTCTCGCGTAAAATGTATTGATTTATGTTTCATGATTGTCTCTTATTTCAAACCTAATAACTTAAATACTGGGAATATTGTCGAGTATATATCGGAAAATGATTAAAAATTGTTTAATAATTTACAAAAAAGATTCAATGAATAATTGTTATTGTATAAAACAATCAAATCACAATCGAGTAAGAGGTAAACTTGAAAAAAAGTTCATAGGCGTCCCTGGTATGCGACCTTCAACGTCATTTCATCGAAATTGAGATTCTGGCGTATGCGGGTGGCTTTCCCCGATGCCCGTAGTTCAACGTTTAGCCGCTAGAGTGTACTTCGCGAAGCGCACACGGTGGTCGACGCCTATACTTCGGTCGACTCAGTCGCTGGCGGTTCCGAACACGTCGAAGGCGGTCAGCGGCATCCAAACTAAGCGAAAGCAACCCAGCCGCGCGCGCTGACTGCAAGACACAAATATACTCAAGCAGGAGTGTGGGAGTGTGTAACAGTGTTGCTCATAGACAGAAGACATCTCTTCGACGGTGGGTCGCATCTGAACAGGATTTTAATTTCATGAGGTGAGTTACAATTGAACAAATATTATGAATGCAAATTGCAGGATAAATCAGTAGAAATGCTTCAAGCGAACACTTATTGGGATTTTCATATTTTTCTGTCATGTTACGAAGTTGTTACTTTCCACGTGTTAAGTCCGCACTAAATAGAAAATATACGAGGAAGCATTTCGTATCTATCGGCATACAAAATGAATGATGAAATGAAAATTCTATGAGCAATTGTAGCTTGTTCTAATTCTTCTGTTTGCATAATTATGATATGAATCTATTCTTCACGTATTTCTGACCGAGTGATTTTGGTGAAATTTCGAACACGTGTTTTGTCGTCGAAACACGTGTTGCACGGATTTCTCCTCTCCCCCCCCTCCACCCTCCACCCAATAGCCACTCGAAGCCAAGCCAGAAGTATAGGAGGGACAGAGAAACTGATTTGTTGGAATTTGAAATAATAGTTTCCATCGCTGAATACATACAAAACGTAATTACACTTTGGAAGAAAACTTCTTAATCTCAGTAATACGTTTATTTGTACTGCCGAATGATATATGCAGTGCACAAATAATATAAGTTTGTTGGGAAAGAAATACCGCTTTAATGTATTTTAATTCTTGAAAGAATACAGAAATAGCTGTTACTAATTTATTTACGTAACCGTTTCAATCCTAAAGAACTGAACTGAATGAAAGATAAACATTACATGTAAACTCGCATAATACTAACTAGTTTATAGACCTGAAGAACATCTGAGGAAAACCCGTACAAGAGCAGAACTGCAAATAACTACCCGGTACATGTTTCCTTAAAAATAGTTTATGCCACTCGAGGAATTTAGGAGCTAGCCGATTACACGAAACAGACAGTGCCCGACACGAATTGATGTAACGAGACTGCCCCTGGATGCACTTTTTACTTTCTCGTATATTAGTAAAGGGGTTGGCTTTTTTATGCGGTCAAGAGATACCATTCATAATTATCCTTTCGCATCTCATGGCAGATAGTATACTGCAGTTGCAGATAATTAATAGTGCATAACAATTAACGCGCACTTTAGTGAACATGCTGAAATTGAAAATACATTGGAATTCTTACAGTGATAAATAATTACTTGCATTCGTTGACTATAAGGTTTTTCCATCTAATATAAAGGGTATTCAGATATTTAACTTGTAATTTCTTTAATTACAGTTATAAATTTTGTTGTTCAAAAATGTTATCAATATTTTCGGGATACATTTAAATTATCACTTCCGGGTATAACTAACAAAAACAAACAAAACATGAACAAATGCTCACGATTCAAATGTTTTAAATTGTTGACTTTAATTGTCATTTAAATCAAATAGTTTTTTAATACCCATTGATTTAAATTAACAAAACGTTTTGTACTTCTTACAACCTCCAACAATTTTAATTAATGAAATCCACCAATTTCGTTTTTGCAAAAGCGCACAAAAGGTTTGTAATACTTATTGGATATTTGAAAAACAAAGCAACTTTGAGTTCATAACCAGGAAAAACAAGATTATATAAATTTTTGCAAAATTTTGTTAATTTGTCTACTAAATAGCACATTAATTTTGCTAAGCAATGTATTCATAAATGTGTAATATTCTTCGTTAATATAATGTTTGTAAGTATTTTCACAAATTAAAATAAATGAATAAGATTTAAGTTTACTATAATTTCAAAATAAACAAAAAATAGTTACATTATTTCGATTATATTGCTTTTATTAACAAAATTAAATGATATTGATAATAATGATTTTTCCTAAATGAAATATGATACCAAATAAGATCTTTAAATAAGGTCTAGTACGATTTTGAAAAGAAGATTAGTTTCGGTATAGTTTTTGCTTGAAGTACAGGCAATTTTTTCAATAACTTCTCAAAGTTTTACTTTAAATTGGTTCTCTGTTAGAGCAAAGGATCCTTAAAACATGCCGCAGATGTCATTTTTGTTCTACTCTCCGAATTTTTGATAATTGCGAAAGTTACAGTTAATGCAAGAAAGAGCATGCTCTTTGAGCATTACTAGTTTAAAATCCATGATTGTTTTATTACAAGAGTAAAATGTCGCACAATAGTTGAGCTAATTTTGCTGCTTCAGATTACTGGTTAGATCTACAATATACTTTTATTTATTAAATCATGTAATATATGAATGGTTGTATATTTAATTGCGGGCAACCTTTAAAGTTTTCAGAAAATGTATAATTGTGCTGCATACAATCCGGACTCAAAAAACCATCTCAGTTCGTAAATAACCCACATAAAGAACCAAATTAAAATCATGTAGCATTAGCATTTTTTCGCCACCAATTGCACTAAACAATTGGCTGATGTCTTGGTATCTAACACCTGTTCTAATACAAGTGAAACGTGCTGCTTGAAATTATGCAAACCATTTTCTCTATCACCCAACGTTTTTTAGATATTGTTTTTTCAACCAATTATATTTCGCTAGAATTTTTTTTGTTAAATGGAGTACTTGTGGACTTGGAAATTAGCAAAGAAAATAGTGAGATTGAATCACATGACACGCGTACTAGATATATTTGAAGGTATACACACACAAAAAACATACACGCTGAAACTTCTTAATCTAAGGTGTATTTGGTTTGAATTTCTTGGCTGTAGATTGGCTGCTGAGAATGTAGCATGTCAAGATGAAGTATCCAGTAGAAGTTAGCCAACATTGCTGTACCCTATTGACCCTGTTACTCCTTAACCGAGATTTCCTGGAGAAAACCATGTTCGTCACTGACTAAACCTAGGTTTTCGGGGAAGAAGTCAAGATGTGAGTCGAGGAGATGAATTTTGAGGGACATGTTGATACCCAGCTTTTTATAGTCTCTGACGCACTTCTTCACATTTACATAGCATATTTATAATTTCAAAGGAAATTGGATACAACTGATTTGAATGTCGACCATGCACTTTTTTCAGTATCAGTCAGTATGTCTTGGCAATGCCAGTCAGCAATTATCTTGCTTATTTGTGGACCTGTGAACACATCTTCCACTTTCGCGCAACAGAACTCTGGCAACCTGGTGCACAGGAACCGCAAAGCATCCGAACCGTTGTCTGGTGCCTCCACGAAACGTTTCATGAGTCACAGCTTAATGTGAAGTGGTGGCATGATTACGTTGTCAGGGTCAATCAACGGCTTATGAATGACATTTTTTATTTCCTAGGTGCATTCTAGTTTTGATAGGCAATTTTTACTTTCTCGCCTTACGATTTTTTCTTTATTTATTAGTATTTAGTGGTACTTTCTACCTCTACTGTCCCACTCACTGATAAAACATCAGTACCTGATGTACCCAGTCAGATGTTCCTATGAAAATGGCAATGATTTTAAAATCATAATAGATACACTTTTTATACTCGTGTCAGCATATTTATCCAAGAAGTAGCGAGATAGTTGCATTTGTCTCCTTCAGCTGTGTAGAATATCCAACTAGTACCGTTGCGTATTTGTTTTCATTTTGTAATAATAAACTGTGCTTTCAAACTTGTTTCAGTTGAGTCGATGAACAATCACCATGCTTCAATATTGTGTTCCACCCCGAGAATTGTCAAGAGTGAGGCATTGCGTGAAAAAATACTGAAACCAAACCAAACATGGGGATAAAAAGTTAATGAACGGTGTTCCATGAAAATTAATTTTTGTCGATATCTTAAAAAGCTGACGTGACAGAGCAAAGCGGCTTTCAGATTTGAAATCGACATAAAAATATTGGAAAAAGTAATCACAATGACAGATATCTAGAGCCTGCCTATCAGTGTTATTACACGTGACTGCGGTGGTAGTACGGTAGAATCACCGTTAACCGAAATAAACGGGACGGAGGACTTTTCGGATAACCATAATTTCGGTTAAGGAAAAAAATACATATTTTAAAACTGAAGGTGACATAAACTATTGGTGCTAAAAACATAGTACTTTCTCGCGATAATTCTAAGTTTTCCAATTTTTGAAAATTTAGAAAGTTCAACGAAAATGAGACCTGCACAATTCAATTTTTAACACAATTTTTCGAAAATTACAAAAGTTCAAATTTTTTCGGCGTCGTTCAACAGCTTCAGTATTGAAAATATAATTTTTTCCTCAATGAATTCCATTCTTTAAAGACAGATCTTAAAACAAGATGATGTACAATTTTCCGAAACATGACTTCAATTTTTAGAGAATTTTTCTTAAAAAAGCTCCAAAATTTTTCTTCAATTTTTTCCCTTATATATAAGGATGGCAAAATAAGTGATTCTAGTTTAATTTTCAGGAAACACACTGTATTTTGAAAATTGCAAATAGTGAACATTTCAAAACTACAAAATTAAAGATAGAGATTTTTGCCTGTTCTTTAAACTGGTGCTTGAAAGTAAAAAGATAGTGTTCAAGTTTTAGAAAAAAACAAGTAGTTTTCGCGTAATTTGTTCTTAAAATTATTGGAATATATGTAAAAACAACATTTTTTGAATTTTCACTCAAAGGAAGCTTAAAAGAAAGGTATAGGTCGCATTATGGATGAACTCTCTGAATTTTCGTTGTTTGGAATTTGCAAAATATGGGCACTATTTTCGCGGTAGATGTCGGACAAAGATAACTGATTACGAGGCAACCGCATACAGACGAAGCAACTCTAAGTGGATCTCTGATATGAAAAACCTAGATAAATCTTGTTCCTATACTTAGTAAATTACTTCCTCTAACACGTGTGATCTGAATCCACGTTTTGGATCCTTCATACCGATAAGTTGGTTGATGGGAAAACGTAATGGTTTGACGTCATGGTTGATGGGAAATGCCCGTCTGAGTGCCAAAACAATTAAAATAATTTTCTCTAAAATTGCTATTCCTTGATCATCCTGGATGAACTCGAGTTTGCTTCTTGGTGTACTTTTCATGAAGTCTCAACATTTTCAAAGTTTTCTCGAAAAAGAGTTCCAAACTTTGTGATTAATCTTAGTATTCCGATAGATCGCTTAAATTAACAAAAAAATTATTCATCCTTGTTCGCCAAAAAATTGTCTTTGAAGGGTATGGACATTAAATTAACATCAAATCAATATGAAGAGAGACATAAAAAGTAACCTCTACATACTACTGACATGAAAAACTATTTTGTTTGGTTTTGGAGACATAAAAATCTACAAAATAAGCAATGGTTATAAATAGAACACAATCCATAAAAATGAAAATCCATGAAAATTTCTACAATAAATAATAGATACAAGGAGAAGAGTTAAGTAAAGAAGATGTAAGAGATTATTTGAATAACGTGATTTAATTCGCGGAAAAGGATTAACGGTTTTTCCAAGTTGAACAGATGTATAAGCAGGAGAAGAAGAAAAGGACGTATATAATTTATCTAAGAGATGAAGGATCCAGGATTTTAAAAAAAGAATACCGAATTCGTCTAGAATTTGATCGGTTTTTACGAAACAGAGCGCTTTCAGGGCTTTCCTTATATATTTATTTTGTATAACCTCCAATTTTTGAATATAAGATTTCCCTGCACCACCACAAATGGGGCACGCTTGGGTTAAGAAAGAGCGAATGATATATTTAAATATAGACAATGCTAAATCTAATGAAAGGTCAGAATTTTTGTTCAGAAATGGGTATTATTTTAAAAGCTTGCCATTGGTTTTATTTATTATTGATGAAATGTGTGGTTTCCAAGTTAATTTAGTATATAGTTGTAATCCAAGATATGTAATTGGAGTCTTGTTAGGAATCCAGAGGATTGCTTTATAGTTGATAATAAGAGAATAAGTAAGAGATATTCTTTTTAAATAAAATTTTTTTGCTTGTAATTTTTGACTGTTGATCTTAATTTGTCAATTATTGTACCTAGTAACAAGAATATTTAAATCGTTTTGTAAACTATCACGACCAGTTATAATGTCTCCCTGAGAAGTAAATAAATATGTGTCATCTGCAAAGAAGGCTATTTGTGAATTAATTAAATGTGGAATGTCTGCGATGGAAATATTAAAAAGGATAGGTGATAGAGGAGAACCTGAGGTACTTCAGCGTGGATATTTTATTTAGTAGAAAAAATATTGTTAGCTTGAACTTGAAATTTACACGATAATAAAAAACTTGTTTATATTTTTGTAAATATTTAGGAAATCCGAATATTCTAAGTTTGTGGAGTAAACCTTCATTTCATACTTTGTCAAATGCTATCTGAAAATATCTAAAAATAGCGTAAATACAAATTGATTCTTTTGGAAACGTGTCGCTATAAAATCTGTGATTCTTAATAATTGATGCGTTGTGGAATGGCTGGATCTAAATCCAAATTTAGAATTTGAAAGTAAACTAGTTTGGTTAATAAATTTAATGACTCGTGTTAAAAATGTTTTAATCAAAAATGTTTTTAAATGTGGATAATAAGCTAATTGGACGAAAATTTTCTGGGTACTATGATTTTTTTGTAGTTTAGGAATGGGTACTTTGATTGCTATTTCTAAAATTGAAGATTAGTAATTCAGTCTAAGACAAGCATTATACATTACTGCTAATGAACTAATGGTTGCATTTGGGAAATGTTAAAATACTATATTAGGATTTCTATCAAAACTTGGAGATTTATTATTTTTTAGCTTTACAATAAAAAATTTCATTTCTGCCGGAGATAGAAATTTGAGTCGTTCGGGAACCGTGTAATATGGATTTTGAAATTTTTTTTATATGTTTTGATGAAGTAAATGATGAAGTTCATCAGATCGTTAGTAAGAGTTCGATAAAAATGATATGCAAAAAGTTCCGCTTTTTCAGAACTTGAAACGGCAGTTTAATTTGACTCTAAAAGTGGTTATTTGATGTTTGTCTTTTGTTATAATGCGAATAGCAGTGCAAAGCGATGAAGAATTCATTTGTATTTGGGCTAAATAGTACATTTTTCTTTATTTTTTCCCTCAGGTAGAGAAACGAATGCTTAAAATATGACGCAGGTCCGATTTCGGCAAAATTATTGTATTTTTCGAAATTGCAAACACAAAATTAACATTACAACACAACAATATTGTTGTTGAAGATATTTCTTGATGAAATGTGTTGAGAAAAATTAAATCTTTTTGCATAATGTTTGACTGAATTGAAGATAATTCGTATTTTTTGTTCTAAAAAGACATTTCAACACTTTTTCTTTAAAATGTTCTTGGATAAAAGGGTGCATAAGATGCACAAGTATTATTCTCGTTGAACTCTCTGAATTATTGAGACTTACAATAGTTACCAAAAATGCGAGGAAGTAGTGCTGATGTAACAACGCTAGTTTAAAATATTTCTAAATTTTGGATCATGAGATTCGAGACATCAAAGAATGCCGAAACCTTTAACTGTTAATCTTGTTTCAGTACAGAGATTGAAATAGAAACTGCTTTTCTTCCGTAATATATATTGCTGGAAGTGAAATCGATTTCGGTATCGGTTTCGGTTCCGTGTTCGATTGTGAAAATATCTTCATAATTTCGTTCACTGGTTACGCAGGGTTCCAGTTCCGAAAAGCGACTGAAAGCAAGAACATGACTGCCTGCAAAGAACATTTTTTAAAGATAATATATTTCACCATTATTTCTTTATTTTGGATTATGGAGATGCCAATCTGAATGCTCAAGGTGGCGCGTATCGACTCCTCCCTTCTGCCGGAAGGTTTTGGGTTCGAGTCCCACCTTGGACATGGTTGTTTGTCCCTTGTCTCTCATACATGTGTTGTCCTCGCGTATGGCCTCGCGTTCACCTGGCCCTAGATCAAAAGATCTTGCAAGTGTGTTGGTATCTAGTGTATGGTCGAATATGCATCGAAAATTTAAAAAAAAATTAGGTCGCTTTGTAATAACTAGTGGATCTTCTGCGACCCCTATCATACACTATTATACAACGGTATAAACGACTATTATACAAACGACTATTATACAACGGTATAAACAAACATGGTAATTACAGTATCAGAAACATTGATATATGAAAGTTCCTTAGAATGATCATTAATTTCGAAGTTATATAATAAAAATATGGGGAAACCTTTTGGAAATAATTCAAAATTAAATCCGAAATCTGGACCGAAACAAATTTGCTACACTAAACTGCAAACGAAACTTAAATCAAATTTATTTTAACCGATATCAAACCTGGAAATAATTGGAACGTATAAAATGTCGTGACTCGCGAGAAAAATGATTTCGTGCTGCAGGCGATTCAGATAGCGAACACTGGGGAAATGTAGCGGCAAGGAAATACTTCGCCGCTCTTTGCAACATTGAAAGTAATTTTCGGTCAGAGAGCATGAGTGGAAATTGAACCACAAAAGGTGTTTCCAACGAAGTCGCGTTTCCCAAGAATACATTTTACATCTACTTATGACGACTTAATTTTTGTTGTTGATTTTTAAATCGGCTAATTTTTGGAGTTTTATTAAAGCATGTAATCGTGTGTACTCATATGTTTCTGAAAGGAATGTTAAAATTTTTACAATATTTCAGAACTTTTTTGTAAATATGTGCTTCAAAGATAGTGATAAACTTTAAAATTAAATAATAATAATAATAATAATAATAATAATAATAATAATAATAATAATAATAATAATAATATTGCCTATTCGGTAGCCGAGATCGCTAAGGCAGTAGTGCAGTGGCGGTCTCGGACCAAAGGATCGCGAGTTTGAGTCCCGCCTCGGATATGGTTGTGTTGTGTGTGTCTTTATATGTTCGTGTGTGCCTATTTCATCATTCATCATCATAATTTTATCCCAACCCCCAGGGTTAACAACCCTGAGGTATAAAAATGAAATCAGCATTAAAATGCTGATCTCCTCCACCAGTAATAGAATCAAGTTCATCCCCTTTGCATTGGCATAGGCCAGTCCTGACTGACCCACAGTAGATCACAATAGATCATATACAGAATGTCTCAGAGTAAATGTCGCAAACTTCCAATGCATGTAGAAGGGTTTCAAGTGATCCCTTTTACTTATTTATTATGTAATTGGAAATTTCATGCACTTGTGACATTTCCCCCGTATTAGAAGGCAACTCGTTGTACACGTATGTTGGGCAGGTCATGTACTGACATTTTCCAGGAGATTCCATCAACCTGCCGAGCACCTCCGCACACAGGGTTGCATAACTCGTGCTCAAATTCCACGTGTATAACTTTCGTATTCACGCGAATCTAATGCGCCATCCAATATAATGCGCACCTCATATTTAAAACTGAAAATTATGGAAAAATATTGTGTATCGAACGTAATGGGCACCTGTTGGCAGAATAACGGTACGGTATTTTATTTAAATTTATGTAATACAACACTTGGTTTATTGCATACATAATTAACATTCTAACTGCTTTACTGTTAACTGCTTTACGCTTTAATGAAGCTACCATCCACTCAACGTCGTCTAAGGACTTGGGCACGTGTTACGTCAATGCAGACGCAACAAATGAAAAAAAGCACCATCTGTCGTTCTTTTCTATTTGCCCATCATATCATAACTAAAAACGCTCAATAAAAGGCCAATGGTAAATGAAACAAAGTTGAATTTGATAACTCAGCAATCCATTGTGAGGTAATAAAAGAAAAAATGAAAGACGTTACTGGCATTCTGCGAAACGATTTGGCACTCGAATCTAATGCGCACCACGTTTTGAATACAGCATTTGGTCAAAAAATGAAGCGCGATAGATTCGCGGAAGTACGGTATTTATTATGAGACATTCTATATTATCCATATACAGAAACACAAGAAAGGTGCAATTACATAATCAGCACCGTTATCCCACATTAAGCAAAAGTAAATAGAAAATGTGATATGGAAATGTTTCTAATGAACTGAAGAAACGATGATTAAATTTTTTAAATTACTGATAAATTCCTACTCGTAATATCAGCGGACGGCTTTGGTACCAAAATATGCCGGTTTAAGTTAACATATCGTTCATTACTCAAACATGTTTTGAATATGGGACCGTGTGCTGTTCTGACAAATAGTGTAAAGAGCCTGCTATAAGAATGTTTCGTTTTAAGTACAAAAATTAGATTCATTTCATCTCCTGCGTTCGGTTCTAATACCAAAAATATCTGTGCCAAAGGCGAGCATCATTTACTAGAAGTAGCAGAACGGCTGATTGAAAAAAAACTCTGCGTAAGTAAACAAGAAGCTATCTCATTATTCGCTCTATTATAAGGATCTCTGGAAACATAAACAAAAACTGTCATTGGCGAACAAACTTCTAGATATGAGTAGTAAGATGTTTAAATGGAGTTTAGGAAACAAATGTCATAAAGTGTATAAAATATTTATATACTTAAAAAAGGTGCTTCCTGGAAAAATACGAAGCATTTAACAGTTTCTCATAAATGCTTAATTTAGTTTGTTTGCGTAAGGCAAAGTAATTCTTACGAAGCACCAGAAAAACAATGATGCAGCAGTAAAGACAACACTTCATTGTTGAATTTATGCATTATTCAAGTTTCTAACATTTTCTAGTGGAATCATGTACCGAGTTTTCTCCGCCAGGCGCGCGACGGTAGCCGCATGTCGACGGTTCCGCCTACTCTTTGACTCCGCAGTTCAAGGACTCGTAATTTGCTTTAAAATAACAGTCGCTCTCACGAAAGGTCGTTTCGAAACGGAAGAGAAGCCTCCATTGCGAAGGGCAACTATTGAGTTTCAATTTCTTTTGCTTTCACATATACGTTTTTTCAGATGCTCATGTTCTGTGTTTAATAGAAGAGATATTGGGATGAACGCACTCTTTGAAAATATCATTTAGATGTTTTAATTAGCATAGCAGTACTGTCAAGCTCGGTTTGAAGTAAGAAGGAAGAAAGTTGTTGAAGTCAACGTGGTCCTTGAACCATGAAAACAAAAATTCAGTCGTAAATTTCAATCTTTAATTTTAAATTTGCGCAGAGTGTTAAGTTTGCAAAAATATGTCGATGCTATTTTGAATCGTGTTGCGTTCGGTCAGCAAATTGTTATAGTTGCTGTTATTGTCATTACTGTCTCATGCCTGTTCTCTGGAAACATGTTTATTGGCATATCCTCGTCATGGGATGAATTGGAGGGCATTTTTGAATTTGAGCTCCAGAAGAGCGCCAAACATTACCAACTGTGTTTTAATCCTAGGGATCAACCTTCACACAGTGTCACAAGAAAATGGTCAGAGACGTGTTAAAACATGTCTTATTTTTTTACCAAAGTTCAGACGAGGGTGTACTGTACGCACACCATCTGTAGTGGGGAAGATAAGCACAAAGTGTGCTCAAACTAAAATAAAGATTGGTACGCTTCGATTTCTACGCTACAGCCACGATGATGACCTTCAAATCTTAGTGTGCGGAAGGGATGTTATTGATAAAACTAGTGGTGTCAGTATCAGCACATTCTTCCTTGCATTGTTTCTAACTGCTTCGCTATATTATACTACTACAAAAACCTGTAAAGGTGTTTTCAACCAGCAAACGTTTTTCCGCACCGAGACTTAAACTCAGGTCCTCCTAAGTTTCGCAGCGAGTTGCGAACTCGGGCTTGTAGTTTCGATTTGTTATCTGTTTAAAAATTTTGCAATTTTTCAAAATAAGGAGAATTCGCCGAAATTGGGACTAGCACCAATTTTTTTACCGTCTCTTGGTATATACGTACGAGGAAAAGTTTAAAGAAAACATTTGGAGGGGTTTTTGAGAAAAAGATATTTGAAAAATTAAATAGCCCATATTTCTCGCAAAGTTATACGAAAACTACTCATATTTTTGCAAAGTTGAGCATTGCCTTATTTCAAGATCTTTCTCTAAAGATTTCAATACGGAAAAATCTCTATCTTAAATATTATAGTTGTAGGAAGACACCCCCAGTGATTGCGCTTTTGCAATTTTCGAACATTCAGGTATTTGAACAAAAATGAGACTTGCACCATTCTTTGGGGGCCATTTTCGCTATCTGAGGACAAGGTTTAACCCAAAAATTTGGAGTAATTTTTGAAAAAGTTTTCAAAATGTGTTGGAGGCTTCATGTAATGTATCCTCAAAAATAAAAATTTCAATTTGAAACTTCGTAAGCCTAGAGTTCATTCAGATCGGGAAATATCAATTGGGTCAATAATCGGATGAACGGTTTTTGGTCTAGCTTTTACCACAGACGGAGAGACAAATATTTTGCTGTCAATCGATTTTTCGATATAAAGGACCCACAAACATGGAATCTGGCTACAGCACATGTTAGAGGAAGTAAGGTACTATTTATTCACTTTTTCGTTACCAGGGCCCAACAATAAGAGTTTTATGTTGCAAATTGGGCTTTTTGCGCATTATTACAATACTTTCTCTTCTTACATTCGCAATCGCGGGAAAGTACAAGTCAACGTACAGTGTCATTATGATGTATATTACACCATACTTGTAAATACATCTTTGGAATGGGCACAAAAAGAATGATTGATGAAATATAAATTCTATTTGAACCTGTTAGTACATGTAAATAATTGGAATAATGGATATTGAATAAGAAATGTAGCATGATATTAATTTTTTTTAAAATGAACCTAGAGATACTTTTAAATTAGAATTTCACTTCCAGAAACAAAATTAGTAAAATCTAACTTTTATCTATAGCAATATATTTCCAATGATACTGGCCACTATAAAGTTTAACGGTCTAACTCAAAATTTGGTTAATTATGATAATTTCTTTTATTGTTGCGATGTTATCAATGACGGCTCTTCACCCTTATCGTAACAAACGTGAAGGAATTGGCTCTTTGCCAAGAGAATACCGTACCGGGAGAACACGGGCCGCGTCTTATTTATTTCCGTTAACTGCATTGTATTTCTTTCTTTAAAGATTTAAGGCGAGTTGACACTTCGTTTCGCATGTTCAATTTTATGATGAAGTTTTGACCTTCGGTGTACGCGATTGACGTAAAACAACTGTGAGTTTGTGAAATAATTAAAACGGATTATACTCCAAAGTTGCACACATTTGTCACCCACATTCGTCACTTAATGCGGGACAGGTAGCTCAGGGCATCAAATGATGTCACTGCAGTATCTCTGACCGGGAGGTACTAGGGTCTATGCCCGACGGTGTGGCAGGTTTTTCGATACTAGCCAGGTAGCTAGGTCGAATTCAGTCGCTGTCTGGAAGAGAATTCTGACGACTGGCTTGGGGTAAACCCTGCTAGCGGACGTGTGGATCTCACCATCTAGTGCGGGAAGATCACAGCCACATCTCGAGGAAGAAACATGCACACGGGACTAATGATCTTAGAAGTTGACGCGCTCGGAATCATTAATCAATCAATCACACTCTTAAGTCACTGTTGATACTTCGCTACGCGTGATTAAGTTCATGATGCGGCTCTGATCGTCAGCTTACTCGATTAACATAAAACACCCAGGGGTAAGAATAATTTCTGACGAAATGTAGGCCAAAATACTTTTTTAATCAATTAAAACGCGCCATTCGCAGACCTGGATGGCCGAGATGGCTAAGAGCGAGTACCGACTGAGCGCTGCAGTCCGAAGGGTCGCGGGGTCGAGTCCCGCCTTGGTCATGGTTGTTTGTCCCTTGTCTCTCATGTATGTGTTCTCGCGGAGGGTCTTCCACTTACCACAGATCAGAGGAGCTCGCAAGTGTGTTCGTGTTTAATGTATGGTCAAATATGCGCGCAATCGAGACGTACAGGGTAACGGTAAGTCAGCTGGATAAATACCCTAGATAAAAAGGAAAAAAAAAACGTGCCATTTTCGTCTGAACCACGAAGCAAAATGCCCTCGTTTCTCCTTCGCCAATCTTGCGTGGTATTCCATTTCGGTAAGGGATAAGACCCTCAAATACTCTTGAGATTGCGATGGAATTTTATCAACTAATGATGCTAATGATTTTCTAAATTTCATATTTTTTGAATCGGACGTTGGCATAGTTATTAATTATTATAGTCAAATTTGTAATGATACATACGAAATGAATGCGGATTTATTGTGGATTTTCAAAATCCTAATGAAAAGAAGTAAAAGTAGACATATTTTTTACGCCATTTCTAATGAAAGCAGAGGATGTGCCACACCACTCTTAATGGCAATTTTATAACTATAATGCAGCCGATTACTGCACCTACTATTCAACGGGCTTGAACGAGTTTTATCAAACGTTGTTGACTGCCTCTCGTTTCGAGCGCTTTTTGAGCGCCAGGAAGTTTTCTGGGGAAATAATTCGAATGTCAACTTCCGTCTCTAAAAGTCTAATGGTTGAGGTATCGCGTGACGAACCCTGCTCTGGAGCGGTTTGTATGACCCCTCTTTTAAACCCCGTGGCCCTTGCTCTGGACGCAGTCTGCGAGTTCCAGTAAGCTTGTACCTTTGCCAGAGACTTCCGCATACTCGCTATACATATTTTAAATCTTAAATTACACTATGAAAACACAGATATAATTCCGATATCTTACAGTTCCTAACATAATTTACACGTGTGTTGGTATTATCAGTTATCTGGAAACACGAAACTTGCAGATATGTCAATTGAAAGACCTCAAGTGCCGAAAGAGTTTGCTCATTTGGGTCTTGGGAATCAAGTGTGAATAGATGTAGTACAAGAATATTAGAATAGAAGTACAGTTTAAACATATATAATAATTTAATATCTGAATATTATTTCATTTCAGTGATTGGGACAGTTAGAAGTGAGAAACGTTTACTTTACAATCACGTCAAGTTTTTCTCAATTACGTTAGTTATGTGGTTTAGATCTCTTTAAGTTACAAAAAGCGTAAATAATGTATGTAAACATTTATAGCTGAAATATTTAAAACACATTGAGAGATAACCTTCTCACTTTGAAATTTGTAGGGGAGAAAAAGCGAGTAAATTCGGCGCATTCAAAATATAGTATTTACATTTTGATGAACTGGTTTTGAATGAAAAACGAATATTAAAATTACCCAAGCGACTCCATTGTTTTTGAAGAAACCAACTCCCAGCAGACGGAAGCAGCATCACGCGCTTACGTGACAATGAATACTTCATAAAGCGTACAAACGCGCAACTAAAGACATTTTGCGCAACAATAAAGAACAGTTTTCGGGAATTAAAAAATATATTCATTTTGTAAAAGAGCAGATGAAATTGTGTTTGTTCACTATTCTTCTTCTGATTATTCCCTTGTCAGTCATTTTGCACCGGCCCTGGGGCGAACATTGTATTTGTTAATGAGGATTGGCGGAATATTTAATTTTGCCGGACATTAGTCCTTTTATCTTCTCCAAGAATCAATGGCACACTGAAAACTGTCAATTATTGGAAAATTCTCTGGCCTCCACGAAACCGGGTTTTGGAAGACTCTGCTAATCCCCATACCACCGTGATAAGTAATATCATAATTGTTCAATATTGTAATATTATTCTGAGCTTCACGCATCTTGTCACTATACATCATTATAATTATGATCTACCGCTCTCTGGTGAAAGCAGTTATCCCCCTCCGCTTTCTCTCAAATCACCATTTCATCCAGCCCGGATGAACGAAGCGAGATGCATAATCGGTCGTTATCGCTGATTTGTCGGGCGGATGCTGAGACGGGTACAATGTAATCCTACTATTGATCTACCACAGTAATGATTGGCAATGGGATAACTGAACATCCTTATAATTTTCTCGAATTCTGAAAAGTGTAGGAATCCAGGCTAAATGCATCAGGATCAGGGCAAAGGTCTTTTGACTATTATGAACTCAGGAAATACCATGAATCCGAGAACTGTACTCCTTCAAAAGTCATGAAAAATCGCACGTTCACTTAATATAAACACTTTCCGTTTTCATATAATAAACAATTATATTGTATAACATTTTGAACTGATAAAAATACACACAAGAATTTGCAGAACAATTTAGCCAGATTTGAACTTCTAGCGCATCTTATCATATCTCCCATTCAATCTGACTATTTTTAATTCATCCTACTATTTACAGAAAAATACAATATTAGTATTCACAATATTAAAAATGACACATCCTTGTGACAAATTTTATGCACGTAATATATATTTGAACTTGATACCACTTTTACAGGCATTAAATACGAATAACTTTTTAATTATATCAGATAAAAGATAGCAAAAATTTGAGTTAATTTATACTTAAATTAATATCTCATTCCATTATGATCCATGAATGTTACTCAGAAAAAAATACTCGCTGTTTCACAATTATTTTCCAATTAGAGAACTCCCGTTTACGGAAACTCGGTCTTCACCTTGGCCACGATTCTTCCCACCTTACTTCGCTGTGCCGTCGAATTCATTAAGAAAATATAGTCGGATAACCAGTAGGGACCAGTCCAAACCAAACGTTTGCAAACTGAGTTCACTTGAATAAGAGGAAGAAGCCTAAATTATATCAGTAACATATAAGATAACCGGTACAGCCGTGAGCACCAGTATAGTGGTAGAGACAGAAAATGTAAGGGGCGTAGTAATAAGATTTTCAAACAGCGAGAGGGCCTCTGTATGTAATCTCTGTGTCGGGTGTGTCTTTACGTTTGCAACCCCGAAATATGAATTGAATGTGGCCCCGCAGTGAGCGTGGGAAGAGTCAATAGTTAGGGGTGTGCTCCACGTGTCGTCTGTGCATCGAAACGTTGTGGATTCGTTAGAGGAGGTGTGTCCAGTTATTAAGGATTGAAGTCAATGCGTTTTTTTATTTGCAATCCGCTCAATGCCAGGGACGGAATCCACGTTTTCACGTGTGTTTTCACCTTCTCAGGGGAGACCATAAGCCAAAAAGGCAGTACCCATAGCTGTAAATATTTCTGACGTGCAGGACAATGATGGGCATGGAGTGCCCATCACTGTAATTTGAACAACTAAATCTTAATACGTGGCTGTAAGAATTATAAATTGCAATGCAAATGGTCTTCTACGTCAACTAGCTGAATTTAAACAATTCTTATATACTCAAAACATAGACATTGCTTGTGTTACAGAAACACGTTTAAGTCATTCCAAAAGAGGTAATATTTCAAATTATATAATATATCGAGAAGACTGAACGACTATCACAACTGGAGGAGACGTAGAAATTTTTATTCGTAGAAAAATAAACATTTACTAATATATATATTCCTACCTCTTCTGATATAGAATTAATATCTGGTTTTTTGTTGGACTTGTAAATATAATCAATGTACAATCCACCTAACAAAAATTATCTAAATTGACTCTTGAATTACTATCAAACAAGAATACAAGTACACTTTTACTCGGTGATTTAAATACCAAACATCAGGCTTGAGGATATAATACTACTTCTTCACAAGATCGATTCTTACATAAGCTAACTACTCTAAATAATTTGGTCAATTCATGGTCCTTTCCAGCCAACTTATTATCCATATAATACTAAGATTCTTCCTGATATTCTTGATATAGTACTTTCCCAAAATATTCCGATTATACAATATTGCATTCCTGCTTTAAACTCTTACCACAATACAGTTCTAATAACTTTTTATGAAATTACAGCATTACATGAATTTAATAATTCTCTCATAAAAGGAAGGATTAACTGCATTATATTTAATTCATATATGCAATGCTTCACATAATATCCCTCCTCATTACTTACTTATTCTCACGATGATAATGAAATTATAATTATTACAAACAATGTTAAAAGCACTAGAATTATCAACAATTCATTCTTGTCTTCCGAAAAAACAATCTTTTAATATTTTGACTAAAGATATACTAACACATTACTCTCTTTAACACATTACTCGTCGCAAATGGCAAGTTACACGTGATTCGTGACATGTGACAGTCAAAAACCACTACATTTACTAACGAATACCGTTTAAAAAAGTTTCAAGAACTTCGATGTATTAACTATAATAACTATTCCAAATCCAACCGAATTCATCATTTTAGTCTGATATTCGAATTATAACAAAAGACAAACATCAAATAACCACTTCTAGAGGTTCAAATAAAACTGCCGTTTCAGTTTTCTGAAAAAGGAGAACTTTTTGGATAGCAATTTTATAGGACTTTTACTAATAAACCGAATAACAGTTATTCATTTTATCAAAAGATATTAAAAATCTTCAAAATCCATATTACTTGGTTCTTGAACATATCATATTTGTAACTCGAAATTTAATAAATTAAATAATTAAATTAAATTTATTGTAGCAAAACTCAAAAATAATAAATCTCCAAATTTTTGATGGGCATCCTAATATAGTATTTTAATATTTCCCAAATTCCACAGTTAGTTCATTAGCAGTCATATATAATGCTTGCTTTAGACTGAAGTACTATCCTTTAATTTTGGATATAGCAATCATAATATCCATTTCTAAACAACAAAAAGATCATAGTACCCAGAAAATTTTCGTCCAATTAACTTTCTTATCCACATTTTCAAAAATGTATGATGAAACAATTTTAACACGAGTAATTAAATTTATTAACTGAACTAAGTTTTTTTCAAATTCTCGATTTGAATTAAATCCAATCATTCCACAACGCACAAATTATTAAGAATCACAGATTTTATAGCGATAAGTTTTCAAAAGAAACAATTTGCACTTATACTATTTTTAGATATTGAAAAAGCATTTGTCAAAGTATGTAAGATTTACTCTTCAAACTTCGAAGGAAACTTATATAGGAAACTTCAGAATATCCGGTTTCCTAAATACATACAAAAAATATTATGTTTTTTATTACAGTGTAAATTTCAAGTTGAAGTTAACAATATTTTTTTCTACTGAATACAATATCTACGCTGAAGTACCTCAGTTTCTCCTCTATCACCTATCCTTTTTAGTATTTCCATCGCAGGCATTCCACATTTAATTCATTCACAAATAGCCTTCTTTGCCGATAACACATATTTATTTACTTCTCAGGTAGACATTATAACTGGTCGTGGTAATTTACAAGACGATTTATATATTATAATTACTTGGTACAATAATTGGCAAATTAAGATCAATAGATAAAAATTTTAAGCAAAAAATGTTCATTAATAAGAATCTCTCCTACTTATCCTCTTATCAACTATAAAGCAATCCCCTGGATTCCTAACAAGACTCCAATTACATACTATTACAACTATATACTAAATTAACTTGGAAACCACACATTTCATCAATAATAAATAAAACCAATGGCAAGCTTTTAAAATAATACCCATTTCTGAACAAAAATTCTGACCTTTCATTAGATTTAGCATTGTCTATATTTAAATATATAATTCGCGCTTTATTAATAAATGCGTGCCCCATTTGGGGTGGTGCAGGGAATCTCATATTAAAATTTTGGAGGTTATACAAAATAAATATATAATGAAAGCCCTGAAAGCAAACTGGTTCGTAAAACACGATCAAATACTAGGCGAATTCGGTATTGTTCGTTTAAATTTCTGTATACTTTATCTCTTAGATAAATTATATATGTTCTTTTCTTCTTCTCGTGCTTATACATCTTTTCAGCTTGGAAAAACAGTTAATCCTTTTCCGCGAATTAAATCACGTTATTCAAAAGATCTCTTACGTCCTTCATTGTTAACTTTTCTCCCTGAGCCGATTAATTCTTGTATACATTTTCAAGATTGTGTTCTATTTATAACTAATTGCTTATTTTGAATATCTTTATGTCTTTGCAAAATCAAACAAAATACTTATACATATCAGTTGTATGTTTAGAGGTTACTTTTTAGGTCTCCCTTATATTGTATTTGATGTTAGTATAAAGACTTGAAAGAGAAAATTTTATCGAACAAGGATCAATAAATATATTTAAAAACTGATACACCCATGTCTATTGAAATAAAGAGATCCGGAACAAATCAGAATACGGCTCTCCGGTCGGCAACAAGGAAGACAACCAGTGTCTGTCAGATCGTTTACTGTTGCTACAGTGGCAGGTTATAACTATTTAAGCGAGTTTGAACGTGGTGTTATAGGCGGAGCATCTCCGAGGTCGCGATGAAATTTGGATTTTCTCGTAGGATCATTTCACGAGTGTACAGTGAATGTCGGGAATCCGGTAAAACATCAAACCTCGGGCATCGCTGCGACAGCAAACATAGAGTGCAAGAACAGGGGTGACGACGACTGAGGAGAATCATGACATGTAACAGAAGTGCAACCGTTCCACCAATTGCTGCAGATTTCAATGCTGAGCCATCAACAAGTGTTAGCGTGCGAACCATTCAACAAGACTTTACCTATATGGGATTTGGGGGGCCGATATGGGGTTTCCTAGTCCTTGATGACTGCTCGACACAAATATACACGCCTCGCCTGTGCCCTTCAACGCCGACAATGGACTGTTGATGACTAGCAAAACGATGCCTGGTCTGACAAGTCTCGTTTCACATTGTTTCGAGTGGATGGAAGTGTACGAGTATGGCAATATAAAATTAATAGTTGGCCAGTGAATGACTAGATATATGAACATTTATGAGGCTAGTAAGTTATATAGTTGAACATTATACTTTACAGTTTATAAAATGTGAAATTAAATAAGGCAGAAAATCTAGTAATGGGGACTTTGAAGACTATCGTGGGCACTTTGCATTATAGTGATGGGCACTCAGAAAAATGGATTGGAAAACCCCAACAAAGTCAAATAGCATTCTTAAACGCAATAGGCTTGTTATTGCTGATTTATTAATCCTCAGTAATTTAATAAGTCTCAACATTTCACATAAAAATATAAATTTTTGTTGTCTGAATCTTTCGTCTAGATCAGAATCTTCTGAAGAAAGGCATGGCTTGTGAAACACCATTTTACCCAATTGGCAGAACACCATAATTCTTAAAACTGAATTTGTTTCGACACTGGAATCTGCCCTCAAGAAAATACTTTTGTGGACTTCTGGAGGAAAGAGAATTGCGGCTACTTCTTTCCATCTTTTGCAGATGTCTGTAGAAATGCACGACTAATAAATTTGCGTATTTCGTTCATTTCCTATGAGCGCGTTTAAACCTTGAATGGATGAATACGTCATTATTTTTGCAGAATTGACGTTTATTTTTCTGAGGATAGCTCGATTACTTGTTTCCTCTACAAGGTGTGTTTTATGTTTAATGTCATTGAACTTTTATACTCTTTCTTCTCCAGCAATATCGCAGAACTTTTCAAATGTCAATGGTTTGTTCTGTGTTGTGGTTACACTGTTTTCATTATCCACATGTGATGCGATGTCATTCTACATCCGCCCTGGACAATTAATGAAATCAATGCGTTCAGGGCTCCAAAGAAGACGTCTACAAGTTCTGAAACAGTTTTGTAAAGTTTCTGACTATTAAGCGCACTGCTTTCTCCAACTCCGGAGCCAAGTCTTCTAGAGAGAGAGCCTCAGAAGGATGTGCCATGTTAGCGCTCCTTTCTTCCACGCACTCTTTATTGGTTGAAGTACAACGACATTTAACTCGAGAACGTTTATTGGGACGGTAATGGACATGTTCAAATTTTAGTCATGGCCACAGTGCCCATCACTGTTCACATTTTTTCTAAATGTATATTTTCGCTTAACATGGCAAACAATGTTCAAAAATGTAAGATTAACATTACAGCAATGCATAAAAAATGACTTGCTCAAATTACAGCGATGGGCACTGCAGTTCTCATCACTGTGCTTCACGTCCGGAATATTTACAATCAAGAGCACTATCTTTTATACTTATGGTCTTCTCTGAGAAGCTGGAAACACATGAAAACGTAGATTATGAACCTGACTATACTACGAATAGAGCGGGTTGCAAATAAAAACGGACGAATTGACTTAAATCGTTAATAACTGGACACACCGCTTCTAACGAATCCACAACGTTTCGATGCACTGACGACACGTGGAGCACGACACTAACTAATTAACGTGTACCTACAATCCTTATTTCGCTACCCTATTTCGCAAATCATGCCTTTCCTCAGAAGATTCTGAAGAGAAAAGTGATTCATACGACGAACATTGTATTTTTGGGTCCAAAGTATGTAGACTTATTAAATGACTGAAGGCTAATAAACCAGCCGTAACAAGCCAATTGTGTTCAACAATGCTGTTTAACCTCGTTGGGCGTTTTTAAAAACATTTTAAAAAGGGCCCATCAATGTATTATAAAGTATCCACGATTGTCTTGAAAGTGCCCATCACTATATTTTATGCCTTATTTTAGTTTCATATTTTATAAATTGTGAAATATAATGTTCTAGTATTTAAGTTACTAGCCTTATGTACACATATGTAGTAATTCTTTTGCCAACCATGAATTTTCTACTGCTAATAAAATAAACAGTTATACGTTAAATAAAACATATTGGTTGCCCTTAAAGTGCCCATCACTGTGTCCTCTACCCTTCTATTTCTTTTCATAGCAGTTCCTTGGTGCTGTAGTATTCAGATCAATATGGTATATTTAAAATGTATGACGATCTACTTTTATGTGACGGTAATTGAAAGAGAAGCACGAGCTGCATTCGCCACCTTTCTCTTTTCTATGGCGATGTGGATTCAGCTATGTCTCACACCTCACTCGTCCTCTCGCATCCTTAAAGTTGTCGGTGGTAAAAATCGTAAGTTCGCCGTTATCACAAGTATGCCAGTCCTCCTCTATCGTTCAATGTTCAGCAGAAATGTCAAGGCCACGGGTGAGGTACGGAGTAAGTAAGTACTCGTAAGTGGCTTACTACAGAGCACCACGAAGTTAGATTTCAGTATGGCGTAAATTGGTGACAGTGTTGCCACTTTGGTAACCTTCAACGCAATATGAGCGTACATTTTCATCACGCAATTTATTCGAAGGTCAGCACCGAGGTGCTTTACAAGTTACTTTACACCTAACAATACATGGGTATATATTAAAATACGAGTACTTGTATGTAGACATAATATTCTGTATTTATGAGAGTCTTTCTACTACAAGATGTCTGATGTTATAACGTAACGAAATAAGTTCCAATGCCGCAATGAATTAAAAGAAACTCCCCCAATATTATAAGAAATATTATTAGTACTACTGTATGAATCTGCAAAATTGTTTCCAAATAGCAAAAATGTTTCTCGACGCCAAGCCTCGAACTCAGGTCTGTCGAAATAACCCGCCATCCTCTCTTCCACTATACCAGGCAGTCGCCCGGCGTCCTTCACCTTGCTGACGCTTAAACAGCAAATGGTCTCTCACATTATTTCCAACAAGCGATTTCCGAACATTCAGAGTTCAAAACAAATTAGACCTGAACGTGATTTAAGAGTCCTTTGATTTATCCCTGGAAAATATTTAATGAAAAAATTTGAAGCAGTTTTTGAGAAAATAATTTTTTTATAAATTGTATTAACTTCAAGCCGAAATTACGCAAAACTACTAGTTTTCTCAAATAATTTTACCTGACCTTTTTTAAGGATCTGATTTTTTAGAACAGATTTTCTTTTTAATTATTTCTACCACCAATATTGTACTTTTGCTATGTTCACTTTTTGCAATTTTCAAATATTCAGTGCGTTTGATGGGAAAAAGATACGGCCGTATGAGTGGCAACTTTGTAAGAGCAGCGAGAGCACGCCTCCGTTGCGTAGGCAGCTTAGCTTTCGGAGTCAGTTTGTCCCACGGGCGTCGTGTTCGGCCCCAAGCATTGGGGGAGAAATGAGAACGGAATCTTTTTTTTGATTGTTTAAAAACCGAAAGATATTTGAATTTATGTTATTAATATTATATTGACAATCATAATCATATTAATTTTTATCTGATAGAAAATATTATGTTTGGAGTGATTGTGAATGGATATTAATTGTTTATGTCAACTATTATAAAATAAGGTTTAAGTATTATATGTGAACTATTTGAAGCTTATTGAAATGTTTTTTTGTTTTATTTTACTAGTCGCGAATGACAAAAACATTACGTTTTACACAGATGCTGACATCTGAAGAATGTGGTCCCTTAGGAAATTATGTACTACATTGCAAACGCTGATCTCATACTTCAGTGTGTGCTATTTTCTCTCTTGTTTATCCCATCTACACTCCAATTAATTCCGTAGCACATCATGTGCACTCATTGCTGTCTCACCCATGTGCTCAGGTATTATTGGCAGTATTGTTGAAGCATAAATCCTTGGCAGCGAGGCGTCCCTTATCCTTTGTTTTTATTTACTTTTTATTTCAATACTAGTTGATTTGAAAGCCTTTTATATGGTTGAATTTATGACATAACATAAGCAAATCTACAACTGAGGTCGTTATTACCTCAGACAAGGTAGTGGAATGAAGCTCGTAATTAAATCCTTTTCAGGTACCAGGATAGCCCCACTGAGTTTCTCTAAAATATCGTAACATAACCTGGTAAGAAAGTTTTAGGATTAAGAGTGCTTCGGTTGGGAGAGATACGGATTGAATGATTCGTTTTGTCATTGTATGAGGGACGCAGAAGATGATTTGGAGAGGGAATTTATTCTGGTGTTGCCGGAGCTAGCTTTTCCTTAGGTAAAAACATTAGCACAAGGTACATTGTTAAGGTTCAAGAAGCAGTTTGTGAAGAGTGAAGCTTTGAGGTTTGTAATGGGTTCTATATTTAGTTCTTTGTGGAGTTGTTTATTGGATATAAACCAGGGTACCTTTGACTGCGATGCAAACAATTTTACTTCGAAAGGTTTGTAAGTTTTTTAGAAGTGAGTTCAGACTCCGTCCGGGGAAGCATTCTAGCGACCGACTGCTCTGACCGGTAGTTTTCCATGGTTTCTCCGATCAACAGGCGAATCCCGCGTCAGTACTCTATCAAACGGGCCACGGACCGTGCACGGTCTTTGCTTCGTCTTGCTTGGTCTCGTTTCACCCCTTGCTTACACGCTGAGCCTTACACGCACTGCACTGACACACATGTCAGGAGATCAGTCGGAAGCGTAGAGCTTGTCTGCTGCTCGCTGGTATGAGATACCTGGGTGGGGACACCCGGCCAGCCGGCGAGGAATTAGCGCCGACTATGACAATCAGCAGACTATGAGTCGGTTTATTTTCCTTTTTGCCAAGGAAGTACTTGTCGCCACTATAAATAGTGAGGGTAGGGGGTAAGGGTGATGATAAAGAAGGATTGGCAGCGGGTGATGAGATACAAAGGGCCGTGAAATGTATTCAATGCCTTATGTACTCGAACCTACACTTTTCGTAGGACACCTTATTCGTACATCGGTTCCTGCCTTTGTAGGCCTCCAAGGAACAATGTTGCAACGTTTACGAACGTATTTCCACCCGTTTGTTCCGTAATAGGAAAACGATTATTTCATGCAAAAGGCATCTCTCCCAAAGACCTTACTCGTGTTCTTTTCTGGCACGAATACTTCGTGAACAGCCAGCTGGGTTATTGCACTCTCTTAAAAAATGACGATAATTATTTATGTACTTTTATGCATTACGTCGTGTAAAATGTTTCACAAGTGTTCGGTTGGGTGTCTGTAAGATTTCGCGTGTAATGTTATTAACTTGATTTCCCATTCTCGCGTTCGTTCCTGAAGGAAATGTTTGGCCTCTATTATAAAACGGAGGGAAGACATGGACCTTGCCATGACTCAGGCAAGCACGTCGTCCGACATGACAGTCACGAGCGTGTTTCACAGAAGCCGGTTTCTGTAGCGTGGAGAGGATCTTGGTAATGTAGAATGCATGGAATTATCACCATCGCGTCTGTGTTATTGTTAGAAGGTTTTATTTTATCTGTTTTCGCTAATGTTTTAGGAGACATATTGAAGCTTTATTTCAGTTCAGTTTTGTTTAATATCAGATCGAACGTTTTCTGATAGTTCAACCCTTCGGTGTTTGCGTGTGCGTAAGGCTGGATTACTATGAAAATCCAGTCTTAATAATACTCTGTTTATAGCGACGGTTGACAATGTTTTGGAGTATATTTATCAGTATCTTTTCTACATGGACCCATCTCCGCAAAATATAACTATAATGATGGTTGATGCGTTAACTTCGCTCCGAGTATAACTTTGATTACTACAGTAGTACGTGCGACCACTCGCAATACACCTTAAAACGTCAACTGTGACTATGTGGCTTTCGTCCGTTATAAAAGATTTCTGTGCGAGTGGTAACTCTCGAAGTTGCGAATGTTTCATACAGAACAGTCAAGATAAGCGAGAGACTATTATGTCAGAGATTGGAAGGCAAGGATGAAGAAGTATTCATGTTCTATTACTATTCAATTCTATTGAATTCTATTACTCGAATTAGTGTACGACTGTGAGTGCGAAGAGAAAGGCGAGTGATGAAGATAGTAAAATGTCTGATAACACAAAAAGACACTTCGTAGACAAATTCGGCAGCTAATTGGTATTATCGTCGCGCATTTTCCTAAATTCCATGCAAATATACATCTCCACTACACTACCATGCATTGTTTCTGGAGTAAAAATTTTTGCAGACTAACATACTGACGACGAACACAAAGATCACAGCATTCTTAGAAAGCGATACGAAATTTACCATGAAGTAAAACTGAAAGCTGGGCTCCGATCTCTGTATTTTGTTTGACTATCAAAGTCGCCCAGACAGATCATCATTGACATCTCGTAAACTGACAGCAATTGTATTGAAGCAATACATGTTACAAAAAGATAACACTCAACAGAACTGTGTATACTTTGTGCTGAGGGTGTGCTCAAGACATGCAAAGAAAATCGTAAGATTCTTATCTGAAATGACACTAAAATACGTACAAAATATAACCTCAACATTTTTAAACAAATTAGAAAATACATTTCAATATTTATACGTAAGGAGATTTATCAAGTGCACACAACGATTAGGACATAAGATATTTCAAAAACACACATCTACACATCTATTTATGAGTATATTTATTTAAAAACATAACATATTCAAATTTGTGTAGCATTTCGCTGCATTTGTAATATGACAGCAAGTGAATAAAGTACAGAATATGTTGCAAATAATCACCGTTTTTGATACCTGTGCATATATTATCGAAAAGACAATTTGTTCATAACAGAACATTAATAAGATTTTCTTTCCAATGGACTGCTATTGTAATCAAGAGCGCGACCTCTGAAGGATTAAATTAAATGGCAATTATTGTACTGATGCAATTGGCTTGATAAATATAAGTAATGTTATCTAGTGGGATATACTTGGTACTCAAGTGGCTATAACAATTGAGTAACAATTTCTCTTGATCATGTTCAATTATCACAGTTAATATCGGAAAAGGTAAGATTATTGAATTTTTTCTTGCCCTCACTTTATGAGAAGAGAAAATCCTGTACGAATAATCGTGTGCCAGAAAGGGGCGAATTTTCGACACAAAAACTCTTATTGCCGTGCCCTACCAGGTTCGATTTCCGGTGATCTTTCTGTATTTTCGAAAACGTCAAAAGTTTATCATAGCAAAACTACAAATTTAAAGATATATATTTGCCTCAAAAGAAAAACTGTTCCAAAAATCAGCTCTTCTAAAGATGCCAAGTACATTTTTTTGGAAAACGAGTGGTTTTTGCGTAATTTCTGCCTGAAGTAATGTCAATTATGAAAAAGTCAAGAAAAACGCTCTAAATATTTTTTTTAACTTTGTTCGATGGGTAGAACAAGGAACGCTTTAAAAGATGCCGCAAGTCTCATTTTCGTTGATCTTTCTGAATTTTCGAAAATTGAAATTTTAGAAATAATGAGAGAAAGTATGAACTGACATCAGTAGTTGGAAACATATTATTGTTGATTGATTAGCCCTAAGGTTTTACAGGAGAATGTTTCACATTTACCCATACACATATACTATTGATTGTAGAATTTTAACTTTGGGGTTAACCAAATTAGGCTCCTATAATGTTTTCATATGTTAAATACAGGTGCTCTTGTGTTGATGGGAAGGGAAAGTGGAAAGGAAGATGAAATATTAATTTATCACATCTTGAAAATATGGCTTCTTTTTTTGGGAGGAGTGATAACATTTTATCTACTTGGCTGTCCGGGAGGCACCGCGTTCAAAGCACAAATGCCAGACTGTTCGGTCGCCATGCTACAATCTTCACCAGGGCGAATGCAGAAGGAACCTAGTAGATGTCTCTGCTGACTCCAGCAGCGGAAGCCTCCGCTTTCGAATGCGCTCAGTCGCGCTGGGATTAGTAGCCCCTTGCTGTATTTGTTGTTTTTTGAACATTCTAAGGATCTATTGGAGAAAATTAACGGAGTTTTTTCTGAGAGTGTATTAAAAGGGAATTTAACGAGATATGAATTTCAGTATATGTTGCATATTTTAAGGATTATTTAATTAACTTAACGTGAAAACATAATTTCACGTAAACAAAAAACAACAACAGAATGTCACAATCTTAAAGAAGAAATAATAATTATCTTCCTGCTTTATTGCAACGCTATTATAAATAGTAGCATTGTTTACATTAACGCTGTTATAAATAATTTTATGCACGTTTGCATAAATTTATGAACGTATAATAGATTTTGCAAACATATTTTGTGCTATTTTTTTTGTAAAGAGACTTTTTCCTTTTTGTACTTTGTGGTTTAGAAGGAATGTTACTCCTTTCAGCATTTATTGAATTTCTCCTGGAAGACAAGTAATATTAGATCTTTGCAACGGCTGGAGTAAGTTAAGTTCTTCGTGTTGGTACTCTCGTCGATGCTAAATAAATTTGTTTCTTATTTGTTGCAGCAATATTTTGAAGATGAGAAAATTACCATTGGTAGTATACTTATCATTTTTGCATACCTTTGGAACGAATAAGTATCCTCCAAATTGTTATGATATTGTTCTAAATCCTCTTTGCCTACTTCATGGTCCACACATAAACTCACAGAAATTTCTTCGAAATATTCATTTCAAACATTTAAAAAAACGTATCTTTTCTACCTCTGCCATTTACAGATAAAAACGATTACTTGTGAACAATTTAGTAAGGGGAATACTATATTATTCTCACGCATTGAAATACACGAATGCTAAGTGCAAGTAAAGCACACGGAGCTAAGTCTCTCTACGAATTGCATGTGTCGGCAAGGAAAGAGGATCGATGTAGCCTATCGCCCTCCAACTTATCTGTTGGTAACCTTGCCTTCGGATGCAAAATCGTTCAACACAGGATGTCACCAGACTTGCGATAACTTACACCCACTATACAGCGAGATATTGAGTTCTGAAAACGGATTGGGTCTACTAGATCCATGCGCGCCTAACGAAGAAAACTCATTTATTACACATTAACAAAATAACACATTTATTAACGGAATAGAAGTAAAATCGTTATAATCCGGGTTGTAAATAGAATTTATAGGCAACCAATTTTATAACATTATATCAACATGTAAAGCGGAGTGCACGTAGTTGATGTCGCGTAACCAACAATTTCGTAGAGCTAGCGAGACATTCGTTGAGACATTGAAAGGAATTCCTAAATGCCCAATTTTGATGAACTATTATAATTGCTGGCTGGTTGCTAGTTAGACCGGACAAAGAATAAATAGTTCGATATTTATAAAAGTATGTTTACCTTTTTACAGCACTCTGTTTTGCTTCAACGTGTCTCCTTGGTGTCTTGTCTTCTTCAGTACTGCTTGCCGCATTAGGATCGTATTCAGAACCAGAATGCTTAAAAACAGCATCTTCAATTTTACTTTCACTGAATATTACAATTAAATATTGCTTCTCAAAATATCTTATAATACCTGGACACCGCACGGGAATCGTTCAAACAGGGTAGCCAACGAGTTAGTGTTTATTATATGTAAACAGATAGGTTTGCACGGTGAAGCACAGATAACCTTTTTTCACGAACTTGAACACGCGATTTGCAAATAGTACCATTATACCTTGTCTGTATCTCAGAAACTTAGAATCGTATATGATTGTAACTTACAGGTTATGTAAATCTCATCGCTACCATTACAAATTTCACATAGTCATTTTGAAAAAATGTTAGAGAGAACCTTTTTACTTTAAGGTCACGGTTTGTAAATTTAAATAATGATGATATGTTAAGTAATCTATGTCCTTGAAACTTGATATATGTAGAAAGCATTGTTAACGAAGTACGGATAATCAATTATTTGTGACACGTGTTAACTATACATAACTTATAATACAGCAATGTTAATAGATCTTTAAATTGTATTGTATGTAAGGATTTATTCGGTGTGATATTAGCCTTAAAACACCTATTTAACAGAAAATCGGTATACTTTCTTAATTCTTCTAAAGCGGCGTAATTATTGTTTTTCTAATTTCTAGTTCTATAGTACTTTATCTCCGATTGCTAATTATCTTACAATCAATTAAAGAGAAACAACTGTATGATAGAATAAAAAGATACTTCAAAAAATGCACAACTTAAACCTCGTTGTCTTCACATCACCTAGAAGTATGCTCAAATTACGTCCTTGAAGTAGGATGTGCATGCGCGGAGAACGGTGATGGACGTTCTGAGGACACTTGACATTGGCCGTTGCGGTCTGAATCCTACAGCTGCGCTGGAAATTACGGCCAGAAGATCTTCCTTCGCCTCCACTGGCGTTTCAAGTGCAGGGGACTTTCGCTTGCCTCCCAGAACAATCTCGAGTCGTCCGCCCGCCGCCCGTGGAGGCCGAGCAACGCGGCCGCCGTGTGTCTCAGACGGCCACTTCCGACCGGAAGCGGAGGCGTGTGCCGGTCGCCCGTCGCCACGCGCACTCACCTGCGATGTGCGGGGGCGTGGGCGCGGGGGCAAAATACACGGCCCCATCAACTAATCCCTCATTTTATTTATTTATTACGTCAAAAAAAAGTGAAAAACGGTCTGTGACGTGCAATGGGGAGAAGTTAATTTGAAGTTACATTTTTATTATATACATTTATAGTTATATTTATATCCTCAGTTATCCCTGTCCACATGTTAACACCGAGACACACCTGCTGGTAAATGATGTGAGGATGTGACCCTCTCCTTGACTTTTTCTGTAGTTTGAAATGATACAAATGTACATACGTACACGTCCCGACGCAGTCCAAGAAATTTTGCGTATGGCAAACGGCAACGCAAGGTAAATTTGCACACCTACCAGTGGCAACTGACACATCCATAACTTCGTTTTATGAGATTTCTCACTGCATGCTCATTGGCAAGATTGATCATCTTGGACCCCTTCATCTCTAGAAGTATGTTTCTATGAGAAACGTATTTTTTCTGAAAAAGAGGAGAGACCTACACTTAATATACTTTTGTTCTTGCACATCTAGTGTTTTTCATGATGGAGTATTAAAACCGGCTCGCATGATGAGTTCGCCCTTTCTACTAGAAGCACCTCGTATAGTATAGTCACTCTGAAAAATGTTACGAAGTCCAAGGCTATGAATATGTGGTGGAAAATTTGATAAAACAAAGTTACAAAAAGGATATTTATCGCACTTGCAGGAAAGGAGGTGTACTTCCGCATCATCAAGCATTGATACATATCGGGAGCATGAAATCCCCTCGCGTCAGAAATCTCTGTCATAAAATCTCTTTGCGTCGTTTGTGACCCGCCATTTGTGGTCGTATTAAGCTATCGGCTTCCCCGATGTAACCTTCACTTGCCTCCCGCCTCGGCCACATCGCGTGTCATGCACCCAATAGGCTACTGCGTCCTGGTCTGTCTCACTTTCATCTGTTTTACTGAGTAGCTAGGTAACCTGCATCTTTCTTGTAAGTCCAAATGAGTGAAGCGTTCTTTGGCAGCTGCTGTTATCGTTAGTTGTCATCTAGCTTTGTTATCACTTCAGTCAGTCACATTCTGGTCCCCAGTCACCGTACGTGTGATTTGTCTAAGTCCTTTGTTTCCAGCCCCTTTATCGAGTCAGGAAGTTCTTCCTGTAATTGATTGTCTCATGAGATGCTAAGGGAGTGTTCGCCTCGTTGTCTAGGCGCCGTGGTCTGTTTTGAGGCGGCGGTCAGGGGAGTCGTAACCGCCCACTGTCGCCAGGGACACTTCGGCGTCGGTGGCTTAGGGCATCAATTGATGTTGTAGTGTCTCAGACTGGGATACCCGACACTAACTTCATAGGTAGGTAAAGTTCAACCACTGTCCGGAGAATTCTAGCGGCCGGCTGCTCTGATCGACAGTTTTCCGTTGTTTCTCCCATCATCATCAGGCGAATCTTGAAGCAGTACTATGCTCAAAAACGGGCCAAGGACCGTGCGCTATCCTTCCTTTCTCTTCCTTGTCCTATCATACCTCTTATTTACACAAACTTCTACATGCACTACACTACTACACGTACCTGGAGTCGCGAGCGTAGAGCTTGTCCCGCCTGTGCCTCGCTGGTAAGAGAGACCTGGCCGGGGAAAATCCCCGCAAACCGACGTAGGTGAACCAGTGGGAAGATGATCACTGCCACCTCACGATGAACAAAATCATGCACTACACTTAAGGGAGCAATTGCTTTCGCCGTTGACGCTACCGGAATCAGTATTCAGTCAATCACTCAAACAATCAAATCAATCGGCAGGGGCGCCTATTCGTTCATTGGAGGGTTGCGGACCCGCACTCCGGTACTGAGGTGCCGTCGCTCAAGCCCTCCGCCTTCCCCGCCCTTGTCGCACAGCCCTCTGCTCCCTTCACACGACCGTCCAAGTGCACTGTGCAGGCAGATCCGGGACCGGCGCTGGTGTACATAACCCGTTTTATCTGGATACGATCGTTCCATGCTTCTTTACGATGTTAGGGAAAGTATTGTACCTTTGACTAGCTTGTTCTTTTGATACAGCTGGATGGAATTTTTGTGTCATATTACATCTTTAGTTGCAATTAAATGTGTTGTTACATACAATACATTTATCATTTGGTTTTGCTGTACATGTTATGAATATCAATACAGGCTTGCATGTTCGCTTACACTTTTCTTTCCTTTCGCATGTCGTATGCCCATTTAGTAATTTGTGTTGCTGTTTGTATATCACTATTTTACCTTTGGCTGGACAAAGATACAATACCACATTAATTTGGTTTAAAATCAAGCATGGAGGCCTATATGTATTTACTACTGGTCTCTCGAAGCAATAGCTGCTTGTCTGTTCGGCGCCACAAAAAATATTTTTTTCGTCTCCCTCGTTGCTATAGCTCAGACCGCGCCTTGCCCTTATATCCGCGTACTCGAAGGAAGGGAGGTGTATTTCCGCGAATTTTTTCCAAATGATAGTTACATTACACTGAGCTATAACATTGAATTACATTGTATAATTAGTATAATTAACAATGATACACAGTAATATGTTTTCGTATCATTTACAATAATCCTACTTTTAAGTTTACATGCAGGCAAATATTATTGAGATGCGCGAATTATGTATACGTCTGCATTTATTTTAGAACATAATTTTCATTTCTTTTATTTTAAGACAAGTAGTACAAGGTCGAAGTTACGAAAGTACGAAAAAGGTCGTTAGAACCAATATTACTTTGTTCCTCAGTTGATAGAATGAAAAAGAAAGAAATGTATATTTTGATTGCTAATTAAATTGAACTGTTCGAAAGTAACATATCCAAGAAGAAATTTCATTGAATTAATCAAAATTCAGAAGTTTCGATGAAAATAGGTCTTGCGTCATTTTCAGAAGCGTTTGTATGCAATGCTCTTTTCGAGCAAAAAGAGTTATAAAAACAAATTGAGCCGTTATTAAACAAACTTGAAAGTATCATTGAGAATTTATGTAATGTAATCCCAAAACTTAAGAAGTCCATTTCAAATTTGACGACCGCGATATCAGTCAGATCGAACGAATGGAGAATATCAATTTTGACAAAAATTCTATCTACGGATTGGGCGCTAATGTTCTTAGACAGACGGACCCCTCGGGAAGACACTTTTTAATTCGAAGGAGACTTTTAATAAAGGAGATTAAACTACATCATATACTACTCCATAATGTAATTCATTGCAGTATATACGAGAAAAAACAGTTTTTTCGGTAGCATGGAGCCAGAAAACGAATTTTTCTGTGAAAGACTTTTTTCCTGCAGCATTACAATAATTTTCCTTTCTACGAAATGGATGCGAGAAAATATAACCGATGAACAGCTAAGCAAGTTTCTGAGGGAAACTCGTAGCATCGTGTAGCGTCGCATCCGAGTCCTCCTGGGAAGTGAGTATTGGAGGCGTTGTTGGAAGCGCAGCCCTGTAGAGGCGCGGGCCTGTAGAAGTGGGCGCAGGGCGATTTCGCCGCGCGGGGGCGGGGGCGAGGCGGAGGGTGCACGCGAGGGCGAAGCCGGCGTCGACGCCAGCCGCGCAACGAGCGCCCGCCCGCGCGCCGCCCGCCCACGCGCCCGCACGCTATCGTTCCGCACCCCGACCGCTTGCGACCGCGCTAGTTTCATTTTTTATTGCGCTCAGATTCACCGGGGAAATGCGCTACTCGTGATTTACAATTTTAATTCTTCCACCCTAAAAATAGTGCGGACGGTGCACTTGTTCGTGACTCTTATTTACTCACGTCCGTGCCCCAGTTAGGAGGTTAATTCTTGTGATTCCCACGCCCCGGGCGGGCGGCTGGCGCGTGGCGCGGGCGCGCTCGAGGAGCGCGGGCGGCGGGAGTACCTCGAGACGCGCCCGGGAAAGCCCGTTTGATCGCCCCGTCGTTTCCGGACGGGAGGTAATAATTTTGCTGACGCGAAGACCAGGCGAGGAGTTGGAGAGACGTCGAACGCGGACTTTTTGTCTTCAGGATATTGCTTGTTCGATGCAATATTTTATAAGGCTCTTCTGTCGATAGCAGGTGAGGATTTCGATTTGTGGTGTTGCTCGAATCGCGTGGAAGTAGAATATTTAGACTGTTGATGAACGACGACAACGGCTGATCGTAACTTTTGTCTCGACAGTAATGATGGTTGCATAGATCACGGTCTACTCTCTAGTTATTTCTGGCAAATTTCATTGTGAGTAATCGTTCTTCAATTATTAATGCTTTAAATATTGCCTTCTGGCTACTTAATAGCAATATTCTGATTTTTTATGTTCATTTTTAAACGTATTGTACAATTATGACATTGGTTTCCATTCTCATCAATATAGAAATAAAATCTGTTTCTCTTGTTTGCTTGTAGATACTATCAAGTAATGAATTTATTAACAAGCAGATCACTTCGACTCAATATACCAGACAGTTCATTATCCATTGTCGTTTGTCTGCATGATCCTTTCCATTTCTTTTAAAGCGTAAAGAAGAAAGCAGATTTAAATTATTTCCCGTTTCCTATCTGCGCTGTAATTTTATGAGAAATTCATATATTTATTTAATTTTTCATGTATTGTGACGAAAGTTTAAATATAGGTGTGACTTTCAACGCACACGCATACAGAATCATACACAGTAACAGTACGCATATACAGTAATAATTGCATTTCAAAGTATTTTTGCATAATTTCGCAAATTGAATTATTTCAATTCACGATTTAATATGCCGAAGCTTTATTTTTGCATATGTACACCAAACGCCGGGATAGATAATGGTGGGTGTTACTCTGAAAACTCTCACATCTGGGAAAGCCTTTCGTGTTTCTCACTGCATATTGCTTATTTGTGTCATCGATCTCATGAGTTAGAAGAAGTGCGAAGAGTTAGCAGGTTGTTATTCACAGGTTGATGGATGGTAGGTATATGTAATCATGCTCATTTTGTTGAAAGTTAAATTCCTCTCTGATCTAATTACGAGTATTTAAACGAAATATATTTTTCTCTATGAGGTTGCTTCATTTAGTTCACATTTCCTATTTTGAAGGTCGTTTAGAGAATTTCTCTCGTTTTTATCATTGACTCTCATGCATTAACTAGCTAAAAGGGTTTGGACATTTTAGAAACATGAGAGGATTTTCATATGAAATTATAGGAACATCAGTGTAATGCAAATGCGACAATAATACTTTTCCATCACCTTGCATGATTTAGTCAGATATAATGCGTCCATGTACACTTTACAATTCTTTGTTGATATTGATTCGAATTCTTCGTTGAATGATTGCTTCTTGTTTTTTGGTAATAAATACGAGACGGATTTTGTTGATTTATAAAACATCGTCAAAAAGTATCAATATATGCTTATAAAATGTTTTAAAAATACTCTAAAAAAGAAAAATGACGTAAAAAATATCAAAACCAGTTCAGATGAGAAACTCAAGCTGTTGAAAATGTTACAGATGTAATCAAGAGTTCTTCCTTTCAAAGTGAAATCAACTTGTAAACTTTTGGCTTGGACCGTTCTGTACCTAGAAACTGTCTTCGGTTATCCCTGAATCGGCTGAACCGACAATGGCTCTGATAGGCATCACGGGAACCTGAGATTGTATACAACGGCTGACATTACAATTTCTGGGCGAAGAAATCAACTGGGATTCTGAGTAATTCTGTGGAGAACATTTGTTACACCTCGTAAATTCGATTTTTTGCATGTACCATTAAATCAACGAAATCAGCAAAAAATGATTTAAAAATGACGGAAAATGTTAAAGATGATGTATTTGTAGAAATCGACGAAAAATGTAAAAAAAGTGGGAAAAAGCCATATAAAAAGGGGTCAATTGCTTTTGTCGTATCGTAAAGTTAATGTCTATACTAAAATACATTGTTCTAAAGTGAAAAGAAAAAAAAGACATTTAATTAAAATCCACCCTTTAGAAAAAAGTTCTTGATGCAATCGTCGACTGTCGTAATCTACCAACGATCTTAACCTTCCAATAATAGGTTCCTCAGGCTGTTTAAGAGTGTCGTGTAGGGAATAGTTTTCGATAGTGCTGCTTGCTTGCGAACTTCCAAGTCTGTCTGTCTGTCTGTACTTGGCGCGACAACTCGCGAATGGGCCAAGGCCTACCAAGAGCATATCGGCCCGCGGCCATTGATTGAGGGGTACGTGTGGTTAGCACGAATACATCCATACGCCGTATTCTGGTCTTCTCAACCTGAGAAGTGGGTTTTCTCTTCGTCACATAACAACATATTCTGAGACATTCAAAGGAAAACGCACACTTTAATCTTGCCCGACCGGGAATCGAAGCCGGGGTCGCGTCATGGGAAGTATCAATCTTTAATGTCTCTTTCAACAAGCACTTTCATTTCCCAAAGAGTTGCTAACTGAAGTTACGCTAACAAGAGTTGCACTGAACAAGTGGTGCGAGAAAAATCCTTGACAACTGCCATTTCTGTCATTGTTCGTCCAGCAAATCTCTGACGTACTAATTTTCCATGCTAAGTATTGTCGTTTGCTTATTCTCGTGGATTGTGTTTAATTATACCTTTGTTCATATTCGTTACAATGGTAATTATATTTAAAACTTACCAAACTCTTGCATGATGCTTCAGGCAGATTATTGCTGAAATGATGTGCAGAGTAGACGGGCGTCTGTGAGATACAAACGAAGTGATAATGAATGATCTCTAAGCAACAATTATTCATTTACCTTTATTTAGTATATATTTACATGCATTATTATTCTTGTCAAGTGTCAAAAGTATTGTTTAGGTTAAATTGAGACTCAAGATTTAAGTGAGGGCAGTGGTCTTCGATGCTTTTGCTCACGTCCTCCCTCAACGCGAGTTCTCCGATTGAGGACACACCAATTCTTGGCGAGGATTACCGTAGAGATTATTAGCAGAAAGTACTGTCGAAAACTGCCTCTTCGTAGATTCTTTCTCGCAATGTTTTGATTTTATCTCATGAGGCAAGGCAGTTATTGTGTAAACTTTTATTCCTGTCACCGTTGTCAAGAGAACAGGCTTGATTTTTTAAAGTTGGTGCTTCACAAATGAACACAAAATATGCGGCGGGATGGCGCAATTGCGTCTGTCAACACTTCCGACCGTACACAAGGAACTGCGGATCGGTATTCTTTGCTGCGTATACTTGAAAGCAGCCTAGAACTCCCACACGATTTAATGAATGGAAGAAGTTCACATTGTTAGAGAAGATAAAAAGTTTTGGGTTCCTTAAAAATTCATAGGCTTAACAATGCTTGTATAACTATTGCAATTTACACTTTCTATTTCATACCTAAACTGCCAATAAAACATTTTTCATAGAACAACACATTTGCGGCACCCAATTAAGAACGTTCTCATGAAGTTTGCTCACCCCGACGTCGTTGCTGCCTCTAGCTTTCGAGATTTTTGTAGTGGGCCCGCGAAGCACATCGCATGCACAAGCGATCAGCGATTCAGGGAGGCTCTTTCATCGGACGACCCAGATTACCCCCACAGGTATTTGAGATGCTTACCAACATCATTAAACTATACACCCCCTCAACATTTCGCTTCAATCACGTCGCAGCTCATTTGTCATCGCCAATGCTTTAGAATTGTGACTCTTGTAGCAACGCAGAGTAAACCAACAGGCCCTTAGTTCATATGCGAATTATTCTCTCTGATTTACTCTTGATGCAAGAAATACGAAAACGGTAATACGATTACGATTCAAAAGAGTAATTTTGAAACTTAACTGGAAATTCATTTGCATATTACTTACAAGTTAATGTATCTAATAGTGATATTTGTTGGTTGTAGCGGAAATATTCTGCAACTAGCATGAGCTACCACTGGTAAAGTGACGCGTTTAATTATAAGGTTTAAAAAGGTAAAATGGCAAAAAAGGCACCCGATAATAACCAAGCGAAGTGGCTCAGTGCGTAGCGTGCTGACTTCACAGTCAGAAGGCCCAGATTCGATCCCCGGGTTGGTCATCCTGACCGGAGTTTACGCGGTTTCCCTCGGTCATACGGCGCACGCTGGGATGATTTAAAAATGCTCCAAATCACCTCCCAACATCATCCTATCACATCATAATCCGTAATTCATCATTTAAGGTTTAACAGACGTATTTTACCAAAGGATATAGCCGAAAAGCCCCATAAAGAATCTCTCTCCGGGATAGAATATGACTGGGCCTCGGAAGAGAACGTGTAGTGTAGTTAGAAATGGCCACGCAAATAATAATAATAATAATAATAATAATAATAATAATAATAATAATAATAATAATAATAATAATAATAATAATAATAATAATAATAATAATAATAATAATAATAATAATAATAATAATAATAATAATAATAATAATAATATATTATAAATCTGTTCAGTTTTAAATGTAAAATTTAAAATAAAAGAAGATTGAAAGAAATGGATCTGATAATTTTAATTTATGAAATTTTTACAATTTAAAATATCTCCAAATCTTAAAAATTCAGAATTTTAAAAATTTAAGAAATTTTACAGTTTTAACTATTCCCAAAACATGGAAACGTGACCCAACATGTTGCACCCATAAGCCAACGGGTTATACTACATTTATTCTTGAGACTGCAGGCAAGGAACTCCGGCATGTGTCTTAAACGATTAAGTAAACCCAGGCAAATCTCAACCAGGATGGCTTATAAGGCCCATATTCAATACTCGGACAAGAACATAATAAAAGTAAGCCATTTCAGTGCATACAATATATAAGAGAAGAATGGAACTATTTTGAATTGAATATTACATCTTAACATTTTGCGAAGGTTGTAAGAAATGAACTGAACAAGACAGGTTGCAAATGAGTTAATTTCATTTAAGAAATGAAAAATGGCCTATTGGAACAGGTAGGTAGTGTGTTGAGAGTTTGCATTACAAGTATTCAACACAGGGAGGGAGATCTATGTCTTCGGGATTTACCAACTGACTCACTGACCCGTGCAGTATCATTCAGCAAGTTGCTGCCACCTCTACTAAGCCATTAAATCACTGCCCCCTCCAATCTTCTAACAAATTCTCTCTTACACTTACATACACTATACTACCACACAGGTGGGTGACGAGACGGCAGGTTAGATGTTGTCCAGGCTGGGGGTATGCCCTTGCGTGAGTGAGATCTCGAGATGGAAACACTTATGAGCAAATGTTTAGGTGAGCCGGAACTCAAATTCCACCACTTCCTCAAATACACCCCCACTTTCCGCCATATGCACTACACTAACAGTACTAATTGCCTAAGTAGTTGCACCCGGAAACAAATTCTCAACATGTAATGAGTGCCATAAAATTTTGTATAACGGGGACTGAATTAAAGAACTCAACTTCCTTTTAGACAACGCAATTTTTCAATCATTTTTGAAGAAGTTGGGAAGTAAATGCTGAAATATGCTCATCATGTAACTAGTACATAATACATCGTGTATGTATACGTGTATGTATTTAGTACGCGCGTATACGTATACAGTATGTTTCACAAAAATATTTGAGACACGAGATATTGCTGCCCAATTTCGATCCCAAGATGTTACTCAGGTGTCACCCGATTTTTTAACATTGTTGCTGTTATTTTTGTTTACCTAGAGTATGAAACCTAAGTACTCAAGTGCTTTACAGCTGCCCTTAGCAACAACGATCGTTGTGGACGCGATAGGGAGGTGAAGCGAGATTAGGAGAGGCCTGCGAGGCGGGCAGAGCAGGACAGAGCGAAGCACGATCGTTGCGACGTGTCAGGCGGAGCGGGGCTGGGAGGGGCAGAGCGTGGCTAGGTGGGGCCGCGCGATGTCAGATAGGAAAAGCGGGGCGTAGGAGGCACGGGTGGAGCGAGAACGGCGGAGATACACTAAGTGATCAAATGTATCCGGACACATGGCTGGAAATGACTTACTAGTTCTTGGCGCCCTCCATCGGTAAGGCTGGAATTCAATAGGGTGTTGGCCCACCCTTAGCCTCGATGACAGCTTCCACTCTCGCACACATACTTTCAATCCGGTGCTGGAAGGTTTCTTGGGGAATTGCATGTCACTCTCCACAGAGTGATGCACTGAGGAGAGGTATCGATGTAGTTCGGTGACGCCTGGCACAAAGTCGGCGTTCCAAAACATCCCAAAGGTGTTCGATAGGATTCAAGTCAGGACGTTGTGCAGGCCAGACCATTACAGGATGTTATTGCCGTGTAACCACTCCGCCACAGGCCGTGCAGTATGAACAGGTGCTCGATCGTGTTGAAAGATGCAATCGCCATTCCCGAATTGCTCTTCATCAGTGGGAAGTAAGAAGGTGTTTAAAACATCAACGTAGGCCTGTGCCGTGATATTGCCACACAAAACAACAAGGGGTGCAAGCTCCCTCCATGAAAAACACGACCACACCATAACACTATTTTGGACGTGTGCGGATTCTTTTGATCACATGGTGTATACAGGATGTTTGAGAGTAAATGTTAGACACTTCTAAGGACGAGAGTAAATGTTACAAACTTCTATGGACTTCTAAGGACGTACGAAGAGAGGTTGAAAATGGTAGCCTTTTCTCAATGAATGTGCAGTTGAAAATTTTATATAACGGATTGACATATGCGACATTTTCTCCCGGTTTTTAGGCAATATCTCGCGCACAAATGTTAGGCAGTTCACGTTTTGGCTTAACTTATGAGGTTCCGAACACCTGAACATACGGGGTTACCTAACAATCAAGGGCCAGTGTCCCACGTACAAATATAACTTCGTTATTTGCAATATGTTCCTTTGCAGAAAGCGATCATTTTCGTCCCCTCCGAATACCGTAGACGTTTGCAACATTTAGTCATTGACGTGTACGACTGTTTAGTCGAAAGAGTGCCTATTTACGCTTTATCTTTTTCTCGACTAACGTGGAGTTTCATGTGCCTTTTTCTGTGCACTAACATCGAGTATTCTGGTGGGCGGGAACCTTTCACTAAACGCTAACATATACTCGCAGATCAGGACGCCTTCGTTGTTTCCGCCTTCACATTTCGCGTTTACCCTCATTCCATGACCGTCATGAGTAACTGAAGGTATTCTGACGTTACTTGCTCGGTCACCAGCGATCTCGAGAGTTTATTTCTGGAACAACGTGATTTGTCTTTTCGACCGTCAGGGTGAACTGGATCTCTGAGCTACCAAGGCTTGGCGTGGCAATGATGGCGAGCAGAGGTCAATATGCGAGACCACAAAATCCTTCGGGGACTGCTTTATGTGAAGAGAAAAGTGCTTTTTACACCCTTACACCTCAGAAGTGTTATTTACAGTGTGTGCTCTTAAACAGCTGGTTTTCTCCTCGTTTATCTTTCCTAGCTCTTGCTTACATTCTTGAGGTAGGGGTAAGGAGTAGGAGTAAAGGATAGAAGATAATGTTTTACCAATGGACATATGGTGAGAAATTCCAAATAACAAAGATATATTGCGATTTTCACTATTCTGGGTCTGGCTGGTATCAGCTGTTGACAGTTTCATCCAATCTGGAGCTTGAACGTCACCATAGTGACGTCATTATGATGACATTCAAGCTCTCGATTGGATGAAACCGTCAGCAGCTGATACTTGGCAGGGGCAAAATTGCGTAAATCTTGTGTAGATACGTGGCATTTTCTTCTAATGGGAAGACAACTCATTATACTCTGGTGTCTGTCGGGTCACGTTTGGATATAATTAAAGAGATTTTGTGTTCCCGGCATACACCCATCAATGATCTCTTACATGCTCTAGAAGTTTGTAACAAGCTCTCACTTCGCAAGCGGGTGCGGGCGCTTCCCGTCTGAAGGATCGGGCTCAGGGGAAAGAGGTGCAGCGCAGGGCACAGCGCAGCGGCCTTGAACGCTCAGCAGCGAAACGGGTGCATATTATTCATTCCTTCTTGTGACCAACTGATGATAATAACAAACACACGGACAACGCTGGGCCCTTCAGATACTAGCTACAATTCCTACAGAATTACTTCAAATACTCCCCTCCTGATGTTTCTCGGCCATTCCCCCCAAACCAAAACATATTCATGTGCTATTTTACGTACTGTGAGCCTATTGACCTCTCTGTGGGCCAGCATTGATGCAGACTTTCTCTTGCAACATATAAAATAGAAGTACATTTACGCGATCTATCACAAATAACACGCAGTGTACGAGAAGGCCATGAAAACCATCGTGAATCCAATGTACTCATCAAAATCAATATTTGAATCATCTAATCCAATAGAAACGCCGCCAAATAGCATAACAAGAGAACACAAGAATAAGCTTGAGAGTAAATGTAGAGTGACATGTATGTATTATCCTTGAATTCATGGTATTCATGCAGTTTTACAGCCTTGACTGTCTCATTTATTTATCGTTTTCATTCATAGCAGTCTATTAACGAACTATTTTACCCATCACACACAACATAATTTCCACTTGTGATGTCTTTCTGGATTTTAGGGCTGCATCTCCCTATAAAGGGCACCCTATGGGTCTCTTTTTCGCCACTTTTCATTGAAAGGTATCGACTCTTACTTTTCCTGTTTGGTAATACGCTATATTCGGAGTTCATTGACACATGAATTATTTTCTCGTAATACATGTTAAAATGTATCTGACCAATCTAAATTTCCTACGTTTCAATTTTTGTTGTCGTCTTTCGTCTTCATCTGGCAATTGTGAGGGAGTCCTCCCCGCCTTGTACTGCCTCCTCTGCAGCAGGAAGCCTGATGCAGATGAAACCAGCAGGGTTTCATGGCGTCAAGATACGGAAGGGAAAACTACCAAGTATTGTTCTTGACAGATGGCAGAACGATAATTGGGGCGCCGCATTTGTGCGAACTCCATTCACCAAACTTACAATGCACAGTGCTGAAAGTACATTCCTGCTGCGCTCTCCAGTTTAAATTAGACGCAAACTTTGATAGTATCTCCCCTCGAACACAGCGCATCCGAGATTTGACAGCGCGCACCCCAATTGGCAACGAGTAAAATTTCCTGCCCGGATCATTAGACTCGCGTTTAATTTGATCTAAAAGAAATTCGTGGTGGTGGCAGATATCTTGTGGTAATCTATAATGTGAGTTAGGAAATAATCAACCATAACAATCCCAGATATAATATTTATTACAACATACCGAAAGTTAACATTCGGAAAACACTTTTCCCATCTTCAGTGCGTCTACTCGTATGACATAAATATGAACATTTTATAAACAAAATATGAACATTTTTGGAAAATAATTAGAAAAATAAATTTTTGAGAACTTTTCAAAAACCCTCATTTCTTTATTCTGAATGAACATTTATTAATAAAAAGCGGAACCATTTTAAATCTTTGCATTGGCTCGCCGCTTCTACCCTTCCAGTCCCCCGCTTCTTCTTCACTTCCCCCATTCTACAATGTGGTGACCTCCTAGCGATTCCCTGCTCATTTCTTTCTTCTATTATATATCTCTTGTTATGTTTACGTGTCATCCACGTTGCTTGAGCTGTAAGTAATAATTTTTAATTTTATTTATTTATTATTCATTTCATTTGATTTGTCATTTTGATGTAGTAATTTTGCTATATTTTTATTTGGTCCCATACTTTATGTTATTTTTTTAATTTTTCGTTCTTCATGTTATAGACCCACTGAAGATGAGAAAAGTTTTCCCCGAAATTTAACTTTGGGTATGTTGTAATAAATATTATAATTGTGATTGTTGTGGTTGATTATTTGCTAACTAACATTAATTTGATGTTCGCAATACCAGACAACGCAACAAACTTGCTGATGATAGACTGTTTTGAGTAATTTACATACCATCTTCACAGTTTTGTTTTCGACCTTTGCACGTTCGTACATAGAATAATTCTTCGTAATTGAAACAAATTACGCCGTAAACAGCGATTCGTTCTCCCTTGAGGCTAACTCGTGATACCTGCGTGGTACGAGAGAGTGGTTGAACCTGTTTTCGTGCTGTCGTGTTGCTAACTCTTCCCTTTCGCGAGGTAGTTCCACTCCGCCTGACGGGGTGTCGGGCCGTGCAGCGGTGGCGCGCTTCGATCGGCTTCCCCTCGCGCCCCCAACACCGCCAGCGAGGTATTGTCACCGCAAACGCGAGGGGAACTTGCTCATGAGATGGCCCTTTCTCCTTATTCAACGGGCCGGGGCGGCGGGGGGTGGTCTGGAAAAACTGAAAGTTTTCTCTTCGTGCACTAGAATCGATCTGCCTCAGGAGCTTTTACTTCACATTCTTCTTGTGTGCTGGGTCAGACTTCTCAAAATTTGATGTTATCGGATCTCTACGGCAAATGCAGGTAGGCAGAGCGAATGTAGAAAGCGAAGGAGTGGAAAACTGTGCTTCATGTTTGTGGAGATATATAATGATATTTATGTAATTTAACCAGCATTAAAGCGACCTTTAAAACATATTTCCGGATGACTCACCTCAGACGTTCCCCTCTGATACCTCTTAAAATGATGCAGATACGGTTTTCGAAAACAATTGTATGTGAATGGCACTTCTGTAAAATATCCTAGACCTTTTTTTATTGCAGTGTCTGTCGCAACTTGAATTTTCCAGTGGAATCCTACATATTTATTTAGCATATGATAACGATCGTGATGAGATAATTTATAAGCTCGCAAACATACATATCATCCTATGTTACATAACAAAATTTTTAAGAACAGTAGAGTTTTGATGATGAACTGTAATATGTTCGCCATCACGAAGAAACCAAGGAAGCACACACGGCGAGGACATCCTGTTCCGTTGCGTTGACAATACGAACTACCATTTTTTCTGTTATGAGTTAATTCATTTTTAATTTCTCGTTACCACTTACGCAGTAAAGAAAAAGTATGTGATGCTGCGCGAAAAACGGCGAATGTTCGGCAGAAAATCGTGTTACAAGGCCATGGAAAGTGGATAAATTCAGTTGCTTTTAGAAACAAATTTCTCTAACACGTGGTGTAGCTAGAATCCATGTTTTGTGGGTCCTTGATATCGAAAAATCGAATGACGGCCAAAAACGTCTTTCTGTCCGTCTGTGAACAATGCTAGCGGCAAAAACGTTCAGCCAATTTTCTCCAAAATTGATATTTTCTTATCGATGTGGCTAATGCCGTGACCCATTGAATTTGAAATCGATATGTTTTTAATTTTGGGGGTACTTTATATGAAGTACTTGGACATTTTCAGAATGTTCAAAGAAATAGTTCCTTCGTTTTTGAATATTTTTTTGTTGGGCAATGTGAAGGACGTTTAAAAGAATGCTGCAGGTCTCATTTTCCTTGAAAACTGATTTTTCAAAAATTGCAAAAATTCAAAATTTTTCCAGCGTCTTCTTACAATTACAATTATAATGAAAGAGATTTTTCTCCAGACGAAATACAAATTCCTTAAAGATAGGATTTGAAATAAGGTCACACTACAATTTTTCGAAAATTTGTTTACTTTTCGCGTAATTTTGTGTGAACATACGGGCGAGAAAGTACGAGCTATTTTAACATCACTAGTTTATTTATGTATCGTCATGACCCATAAAAGTCTTGGGAGGACGCAAAATTTACTGTTGAAATGAAACCAAGGGATCATCATCATTTACTCAAAGTACCAAGGGCAACATGATTCATTCATAATCAAAAACTTTTGATCAAAATGACGAATCCATTGGGGCGATAAATAATGAGACAGAGAAATTTGATCCATGTTTTGAAACCTTTTTTTGAAAAGCGTATTAATACTCTTAATTTACAATTTATCCCCAAATATTTCGGTAATGAATATGTCAGTTAGCGGATATATGATGGTAGGCGCCCAAAGCAATATAACAATATCCAGAAAGGTGGAAAGCCTTCTTTTTAGAAGTGAACTTGAAATATTGATATAGTGATTTAAGTAAAAGTTCTTTGCATTCTTTACTTTCAAATTTTGTCTTAATGAAATTCTGTCTTTTCGATTACAGCAGTTTCTTCTTGAATTTTCTATGAATTCTCTATCTTCAAGCGCTTTTGTTGTGGCCTTTTAGGAAATAGTTTTTCAGTAAAACCGAAAAATTATTTCTTAAAAGCTCAGACCAAAAGCGTTTTTCTTGAAAACGGCATTCCATTGTTATGTTTTGACATCGAATTTTGTTATATGTATCAAAATATGAATACATAAAATGCCGAATTATTTTTGCCAATTGGTAGTGAAGTAGAAAGTATGTAGGGTAACCCAGTTTTATTTTCAATCCGAGTTAATGGCCAGTTTGTCTGAAAGTGAGCGTGCAGTTCGATTGAGAAAGGAAACTTTCCCTTGGCGTCCTCGGCGCGTGAGGGCGATGTGGGATGCGAATGCCGATGTCGTTTGCTAAATTACATAACTGCGTTTCGTGAAGTCACAGAAGTTAAGTAATTCGAGACACCACGGATTCCTGGATGTGTGACAGTCTGGCGGCCCCGGTTACTAACGGCTCCGAGCCCCTGGCCGAAGGTATAAATGAAAGGCACTGACTCACTGCGACGTGACGAGACAAAAAGTTAACGGAGGATTCCTCGAATACGCGTAATGCCCAACAATGAGTTAACACACGTGTGGCAAAGACATTGTTTCTTTAAAAGCTCCCCCGCTGGCTGGCTGTTGCAGGGGCGGCGCAGCGGCTGGGGCGGGCGGCTTCGGCCGGCGACGGCGCCGCAGCTGATGCCCTTCCCGGCGGCCGAGGCGGCGGCGGCGCCGGGCAGCGGAGGCGGAGGCGGAGGCGGAGGCGAGGGCGACCCAGCCGCGCCACTGCGCCATGCGCACCGACGACGAAGAGAGCGCGTTCGCGCTGGACGACACGCCCGACGCCGAGGAGGCGCGCAGCCTCCTGCAGCCCCTGCAGCCCCTGCAGCCCCTGCTGCGCCCTGGTACGCCCACGCCAGCCGCCCGCGCCCCGCCCTCCCCGCGAACGCGCCCCGGCGCAGCTGCTCCTTTTCGCCGCTGCTGCGCCTCTGACTGGCTGACCCACGGTGGCGGATTTCCCAGACTAGCAAGACAGCCTCTGGCTGGAGGAGAACCCTAGCGGCCGGATGCACTCACAGCTATTTTTCCGTGTTTTCTCCGGTCAATGCCAAGGCGCGCTCTTTCCCTCCTCTCCCATGTCTACTTACTACCTCATACCTCTTTTCCAATTACTCACACATAGTTACACGTACATGCACTACGCTTGCTGGAAGACTAGTTGGGAGTGTGACGTAGTGAAATAAGAAATAAATTTCAATAACAAAATAAAAATAATTTATTCAAAGATTATGTACAAGTTACAATAAATTGCTAATATTAAAACACTCCGGCAACCTTTTCCTTTCAATACCCTGCTTTACCGCAGAAAAATACAAGCCACGCGTGATGCGCGCTGTCGGACCTCCGTCCCGTGACAATTACCGTCACATGGCCTGACGCCAAAATTTAACCCGGTCGTGGCGACCGTGTGCCTACAGCACGCGAGATCGTCTGGCCCTTACTCTCCGGACATCTCGCCCACACTCCTACACTCCTTGTACATACACGTACAAGCTTCCCGATGCAAACTGAATGAGAACGCGGGCGCAGATGGCGCCGCGTTAAATAGTTGAGGCTGACAATCCCCACCACTGTTCCATAGATAGGCTCGCTGGCCAGCAGCTTGGTTTACGCCCACACACAGGATTCTCAGGTTGGCTCGCCTGCTTATCCGTAAGCGAGGTTCGCTGGCTAGCATCCTCGGAGTTTACAGTCTACGGTATTTTTGGCTCTGCGGCTCTACCTGAGTCAACCGCCAGAGCGCAAACTCCCGGAAGTTCAGGCTCAACCCCTTCCTCCCCCGCAGCGTACTTTCACCGATCTAACGGTTCTGGCCCTCGTGTTAACGACGCCACAGGAGCTTAGAGCTTGTCCTCGCTGGAACGGTGCTTCGCTGGTGGAGTTACTTCCATACTGTAAACTCCGACGTGGCGGTCGGCGCTGATTCCCACGTTCCAGCTGATGAGAAACATCGCCTCCACCCAGGACTTTATATGATCTACACTTTCGAGAAAAACAGCCATAGTAGCTGAATCCAGAAACAGTCTCCATCGGATCGTAGCCTTCATCTGCGTTAGAGTAGAATTCAAAACACACATTGACATACCCGGAAAATGAGCGTGTCTCATGTCTTGTTTCTTCTCGACTATCGACATTGAAACAATTTACGAAGGCCACATTTTAAGCGAGATTTGCTTGTGAATACGGTTTGAAATTTCACGCATACACGAAAATTTATGATCGCACGTGTTGCCGTATATATATATATATATATATATATATATGTATATATATATATATATGTATATATAAAGTCTGTCGATAAAACGTTTGAGCAAGAGAGCGGTGGTACGAGGCCAACTACAAATGAAAACAAAGGAGACTTGAAATGCTTTTAGAATGCAATTTTGAAAACAAGAAAACCAAATGATGTTATAGTAGTTTAATATATAACTTAGCCATTTGTCTATCTTCGTGATTATTGCTTTCACTAAGTCCATAACTATTTTTTCCCAGGAATGTAGTACAGGTTTTATATTGCAACAGATCATACATGAAAAAGTGAAAAAATCTGTTTCTGCAGAATTTCGGGGCTAAAATTTCACTACTTGTTTTCAATGATTTCAATATGACGTAGTAAAATTTTGAAGAAATTCTGGAATGTTGCAGTGCGCACATTTTCCTAGTCAGTATCCGAGCCCGTTTGCATGTTCAGCGTCAATCCATTCGCTTTATAGAGGGAGTTTAAAATATTTAAGAACTCCAGCTTCCGCAGAGTGTAAATTGCAGGCAGTGATCTTTTCCTGGCAGCAAGAAACATGAAGGGTGTAGTGTATCTGTGACAATGCAATGAGTGGCGCCAAAATACATAATGAGCGAGATTGCTCAAGGAAGGTCGGGAAAATGTTCATGACGAATCGTCCGATCTGATCGGCTGTTTATCATCACTGACAACTTGAAGGACATACGCGACATAAGTCTTTGGGTCTTACAACTTTTTTATGTGTACCTGTGTTATCATTACAGGCTAATGTGTTCTATGAGGAGATAATCCAAAAACTCTTGCTGCATTGTGATGATGAATATTTAAACGGTTAGGTAAATATATAGTAAAATAGGAAATGATTGTACTGTATATTCAGAATATAAATGATTTTTGTTTTTTGTGTGGGTTGTTTTGTTCTTATTGTAAAATAGAGCTTACTTGTGTCTGAGAACTTACTGTTCAATAAACTTTTTTAAATACAATTGAAAAAGAAGTTATAAAAACCGTGATAAATTAATTACATAGGCGCACAAAAAAGTTGTTAGAGCCAAAGACTTGACACATCATAGGTTAGTCGAAATAAATGATGCCGTAAAAATATAATTAAAAAGATATTTGTTAACAAATATAGTGAAACCTGGATAAAACGGTATAAGTGGGAAACTTCTATTACTGAGTCCAAAGATGAAGTCCCGACATTTTTATACGAAAACACATTATTAGTAAGAATGTAAATATAAGTGAGACTGCTTTTCCATTCGAATTTTTCTTTTTTTCTACCAAATAAGCTTGAGCTTCTTCGAAAGATAGATTTTCTTCGAAAAAAGGTATGTTTTTTTAATGTTCTTCAGTTCTTATTTACGGGTACTATCCGAAATTCCGTTGAAGAATAGTAGGCAGAACAGATCCAAACAACTTCAATCGATTGTACACGCATCGCAGATGTTGAAGAAAAAGTTAATTTCTTTGCTAATGTGTGAAAAATTAAAGGTACTGAGTGACAATGATCAAGGCAAGGCACATGAATTTAATGTCCCGATAGACTCTTTTATTTTAATTTTTCATTTACCATTCACATTAAGTAATAAGGTGTAATACACAACATATTGCTTATAAATAAAGTTTCTTGCCAACGTATTACTTTTTTAACATTCACCTTTATAACTGAAACAAATTTGCCTCCAATATACATTAGTGCATTACTCTACACATGAGGCAAACAAGTTTTGAACTTGAATTAGTGAAGAACTAGGTATTAGATAACTTATTAAGTGGGAATAAATGTCTGTCCTTCGAATTCCCACTTAGCCTGAAAACACTAAATTGGGAATGGTTTTCATTTGAATCATTTTGCTGATGTTATAACTGCAAGACAATGCTCCGATGTAATTTGTCGTCCAGGAAATAGGGTCTTGTAGAAATTTATTCCGGTGTCTTAGGTTTCTACGTTTATGGCCTTAGTTTATTAAGAAATGTTGCATGTATTCTGTTTTATTTATGATAGCATTTTCATTTCCTCACATTTCCTTCTTAGGATTTCTTTTTGCAGCATTAAGCTGAATATTTTACGTAAATACTCGTATTGTTTTGTGACTCAAAAGAGAATCACGGGAGGCCTGTAATGAAAATATGTTACAAAATTAATATTTATTATAGCAATAATGTAATATACACCCTGTCTTACTAATGTTTAGCCAACTCGCTTTCCATGCCGCAACTCTATGTGCGCTTTCGAAGGAGCAAAATTAGCTGTCACTTTTCATATAATAGGTTGATAAGGTAAAAGCATCTCGTATGTAACGTGAATGCCGGTAAATGGCGTAAGCGTTTGCGACCTAATTGCCATAGTCTTACGAGTCTATGGCTCTCACGGCTAGGATGCCATAGCTGGGAAAGGCTGCGACGCTAAGGATAGAATGCCCCAGACGTTACATAAAACCTAATATAACAATCATTATGAGAAAGCATACTTCGAAGAAGGATCGAAGCACGTGTTTAATGAAGAGAGGGAGACTGCAAGTAGGGTGCTTTGATTGGAAAGCCTCTACACAGGCAGTAGAAAAAAGAAATCCATCACACCCAACTATTCAACTAATGTCATCAATAGCTTCCTCCAAGACAGAATATATACAGTAACAGTTGATAAACACACATTCAACATCCGCAGAATGAGGACTCAATTACCGTAACCCTAACCACTCTCCCTCATCCTTTTCAACATACACACAGCCGACAATCTCACAATTTCGCACACGCACATCGCTCAATTAGCTGACGACATCGTCACACAACCATTCATATTATGTACATCTGTAAACAAATTCAAACATATTGAAATAAAATTGCTGGCTGGTCTATCAAAGGGAAAAAAATCTCAACTCTACGAAAAAACGTTTTTAACCCCAACTCTACTCTAAATAAACAATGACCCAGTTCTATGGATGCCACACAATCTGTCAAACATGCAAATCTTGATACCAAACAAAATTGGAGAAAAAAATTAAAATCACAGCTAGCTAAAATACAACTACATTCACTTCTAACCTCAATAGTAAAATCTCATTAAACTATGCCATTAACCTCTATAAATCAATCACTTAACTCCTAATGCTTTATGCATACCATGTCTGGATAAACGCCTTTAAAACGAATACCAACAAATTGCAGATCATCCAAATCTATTTTCTCAGACTTGCCAACCATGTACCCTGGTTCATCTCAAACGTTTAACTCCACAAGGAATTTAATTTACCCTCCTATGATTTAACATATTGTGCTCCTATCTACCAATTTATACTCCCAAATAAGCACAATAACCCAAGCAACCCATTACGATTTAGCCATCACCTGCCATCTTCCAACTAGAATAAAACATAGATGCTCATTAGACTCATTCCTCAGCATATTCGCAGACATTAATTTATCCAAAAAGTGGTCTATGAGTTTAATAATCAGGAATAGTTACTTATAACGATTTTTAAAAAAGGTTAGGAGGTTAATTGTAGTATTAGTATTTAAGTTTTATATTCAGTCTGACAAACACATGAAGTAGTGTAATTAAGACTGAACTATGTGCTGCAGTCTTTGATGAATATATAGTCCTGGAAACCTGAAGATAAAGATCGAAGGCTCCTAGCAGACCAAGAGCAGGCCCAGAGAACTGACAAAGGAAAGATCAGGAACAGCGTGTGGCAATATGCTCTGCATTTTAAAACCCGAAAGTAGTAGAGGAGTAAAACCCGAAAGTAGAGGAAAATACAAGAACAAAATGTTAGATGCTCACATGTACTGGAAATAATTTTTAAAACAATATCGAAAATTATAAGTTATTACTGCACGAAACTTGGTCCAGTGTTCCAACAGAGCTAGTTGTTAGTACCACGTCAGAGTCTCGTATGGAGCTGCCGCTGTCTATCGTCTATCTAGTTTCTTCAAAATTGACTTTGCTGTAGATAAAATAGTTTTTAAGTTCAGAAAATCTATTATTTGTATTTAATTTCGGGTGTCCAGGAAATTGATAATGTTACATATGTGTAAATCGTGATGCAAATTGCATGATTTGATGTGTACATCACGCTTTTCATATTGGTTTAATGTAATATTCCAAACATTTATGTAATTATCCATTACAGAATATAGACGATTTGATAACACGATAAACTAATTAAAATGAAAGTAAGTACAATAAGAAAAAACTAATAATAGTGAATTATTGAAATGGGCAACGTTATTAACGCAAGCACACATCTCATTAAACTAACTAATAAAAGATTCATAAAAAATAATAATAAAAATTCAAGACGAAATAACACGATTTAAGATAATCAAGCATAGCGACTCTGAACTTATACCTTTTTCTTTCATTTCACCCAGTTCAGTGACGGAGTCTTCAACCATGAGGTAATTCCACTTACGCGATAAGAGATCGAGATCAGCTACTCTTTCTAAGACTGTGTAATTTTCTTGCGCCTGTCCCATAGATAAAATTCATGAAGTATAAAATGAAAAAAAATACATGAAATGCTTAGGAGCAGCTGAATTTTGTGTGAGCTCATTCCTTCACGTGTAGTACATTCCAGGAAAAAAGATCGAATGTTTCGACAAGTCGCTTTTGACCATCCCCATGGAAGACTATTCAAGCCAAACTAGATAAATACATCGAGGAAATTAATTGCAGAAATGAAAACTTCACGATGAAACAATCAAACCCTTTACCAGAACCTATAGCAATACATGCTATTGCTTAAGCACGTTACAAAGAACGTTATAACGATGTTGCCATTGCTCTTCATTAGTCTAGGCACGAAGTATAATTTATACTATTTTGGAATAATTACAAAATAGTACTATCCGCAAATAAGTAAGAAGCCCCAGAAGTAGTTACCGGCGCTCTAGGATATTACCCAGACATATGATGACGCACCGAAGTATCCTAGACCCGGAGTTGAGTCAAACGCAACAGAAGAACCAATGATGATACAGAATGACACAGACTTTATCGAAATTGTTAGTTTCCAAATTTCTTTGGCCGGGGCTAGCTTTTGAATCGTGTCCCATCCTCTTGCCAGCTGACATCTATTTTTGATATTATTTTTTCACATTTTCTCAATTTTTCGGTTTGCTAATGGTAGAAACGACAATACTTTATGAATATTATACAAGTGTGTAATCTCGTCCTATATGGAAATTTGTGTTGAAAGACTTGGAGTAATTTTTTACGAAAATGGCAGTACTATAAATGTTAAAAAATGTTACTATAAATGCGAAATTTGAAGCTCTTCTTCGCATATAAATATTGAGATTTCGAAAAACTTTATTCACAGTCATTTGAAGCGCTTCCACTCACAAGTGTAATTATGTATACAAATTGCTGAACATGTGCATATTAAAAGCTTGAGAGATATTAAGAAAATACGGAGAGCGTAGGCTTCCGCGGCCGGACTCAGTATTTACTAGGCTGTCCGGGCGACGCCGCGTCCATGGCGAAGGTGCCGACGTTTCGGTCGCCATTCTGCGACCTTCCTCAGGGCGTAAAGCCAGTAAATAAAAAAAGTACATTTGTGTAATTTATGGAACAAAAACCACAACAAAGAATAGCCCAAAATGAACATTATGTCATATTAAACAGTACAATTAGAACTATCCGTTGAGAAAGTTTCAAAAGAAATTGGAGCCTTTTTTGAGAAAATGGCATTTGAGCGTTTCTGAAAATGCGAAATTTGAACTCATTATAACAAAAAACTGTCGAGTTTTCGAGAAACTCTTTTTTAAATTATTAAAAGCACATATATTCATAAATATAATAATGCGAACAAATCGCCAGTAATTAAAAAATAAACTACCTGAGAGAGAAATAAAAAAATACATTTACAATAGCATTTATGTCATCTTATAGAATACATTTTCACTGTCCCTTTCAAAAGTAAAGAAAAAAATTGAGCTGTTTTCGAGAAAATCTTGTTTTTGTTATTGCTCGCGATATTGTGCGACTACTAAAATTTTCAAAAAGAAATGTGTATGGCCTTTATGAAAGAACTAACAATAGAGAAAAATATTTTACTTGAAGGAAAAAATCTCTATCTTCAATAGTAGGAAGACGCCGAAAAAAAGCAATCTTTTGAAATTTTTGAATAACAGTGAAAATAGTACATGTGCCATCTTTATATGTGCATTTTACTATATTCTTTCAAAATCTGTAAAGAGAAAATTTGGAGCCATTTTTGAGAAAGTTTGAAAATGTTCCTCGTACTTCATGTAATTACCCCAAATTTTAAATTTGAAAATCTCAGCGCTTCGAGTAGAGCCATATAGAGCAAAAAATCCTACGTATGGTTTACGCTCTAGTTGTGTTCACAGACGGACAGACGGACGGGCAGGCGGATGCATATTTACCGTCAATTCATTCTTCGGTGTCAAGGACCCACAAAACAGAGATTCTGACTCCACCACATGTTAGAGGATTTACCCTTCATCCCAAATTTAGCAAATGGATTTATCCACTTTTTCGTTATCATGGCCTGACAATGAGAGTTCTTCTGTTGAAAATTCGCTGTTTTTACGCGCAGCATTACATAATTTTCTCTTACTACGTATGTTACTTCGTATATACGAACGAGGAAGTAAAAGGGCAATAAATTTGGGATACTTGATACTTCACTTTCTGTGAAAGTCGGTCTGGGATTTCTGTAGATCAAAAAATATCATTTTATTATTTTGTTATCTATATGAAAGGTTTTAATTACTTCTTGGTTGCAAAACGCTACCTATCAATTTCATTTTTCCGATACCAATGGCCAGGGAACTAATATGTTGCATTTCAATGAGAGATATTTGAAGGGTAGATGCAGCTATGAAAAGTCTGTTTGTAGACAATGCCAATTTTTTGCTCCACTAAAATACTAATTATTGTGCTAGTAAATGATTCGATGGAACTGGATATTGTTGTGGAGACCAGTGAAGATGTATCATTTTTGTATGATCGGTGGCATTGAAGTCACTAGGGTCGGATAAAGGTAAATTATGGCATTTACAGGATTACAGTCACTGAAATGTCAATTTAATAGAGCAGACTAAGCAGTCACACAGATAAACAATGAAACGGCCTGTGTGTCTACTATTTCAAATATAGTATTTTCCTGAAAAACTATGGGAATGTTTAATTTAAATTCAATTTGTACTTCCGTGAATATTACAAGTAATTTATTTGCTTAAGATAGTGTTCCATGCTATGTTAAAACTTTATCCATGAAGATTGAAAACCGATCTGTTTTACTGTGTAGAAATATCAGAATTCCGTATATTTAAAATACAATATTAAATAAAAATACAATTTCAATAAATTTATGTCTAAGATTCTACACTTTATGTAGATTTCAATTAATCATTGTCACTTGACATTGTCAATTCCAGGAGAGATATTTTTGCCAGCGGAGTAATTGTCACGAACGCCTATTATCCAGGTTTGGATGTTGGTGAAGTAGTTAAGAATTTGCAGAATACTGAGAGTGACTCAGTTTAGATGAGTTTAATTGTACAATGATCGCTCAAACGCAGACTTTTTTATTTGCGACAGATGATCTGAAATTTTCGTTGATTTTGGTACATTATTAAAGAATAGTTCCAACGGAATATTTAAAGGCAATCAAAGCATAAAATGAGAGCTTCTTTAATTATCCATAAACAATCGATAAAGTACAGTACGTCTCTTGGCGATATGCGGCCACATTTTCAGGTTTACAAACATCTAAAAAATCATACAATCAATACAACCAAATTAAACCATTAAAATAACAAGGAACTTTTGAATAGTTTGAAAAAATGAAATTCATATTTGCAAGTACGAGGTACAATAAGATGTAAAAGCTTACCTCTAGTCCATGTAATTTTAAAACTCGAACCCGTGATCATTCGGTCCGAGATCGCTACAGCATATTGCCTTAGCGATCTCGCCCACCGGATCTGCGAACTCGGGTTATTTTTGGAATTGCGCAAACAAATAACCCAATTTTTGGTAATTGTCCTGCCATTTTTTGACTTTTCTTTGCCAGTTAAATCTCAATTTAAATTATTTAATGAAATCGCTTTTAAATTGAACCCCCTCCCCGCGTTAGTAATCCAGATTAAAAAAAAAAGATTAATGAATGTTTAGTAAATCAGATTAAAAAACGCAGGATTTTTTGTTTTTTCGTCTCCAGTCGCCCTAGTTTATTTGGCTTTCGGGAATACGTTTAGTTTCAACTGCAACTGATTTGGCTTGTGCAGTTAGGGAGGGCTTATTATTTACTGACTAACTAAAACTATCTTAACTATATACATTCCCGCTTTGGGGTTTGTTAGTTTTTAAACTTTTCATTTAATTATTTAAATTGGATTTATTTGAATTGTTCTATTTCCTTCTTTTATTTTGTTTTTGTTCCCCCTCGCATTCACACTTATATTTGTATTTACAAACGCATTCATCCATCCATAACGTCGATGCTTAGTGAAATGGATGACGTTTTCCATTCCGACTCAACGTCTGATGGCTTAGTTGAAAATGGATGGCGGCGTGGGTGGAGTAGCGGCGCTGAGGGCTGAGAGGCGGGGGGCTGCGCTGCCGCAGGCCCGTCGGGCGGCGCGGCGCGCGGGGGCGGCTGCGTGCGCGGGGCAGCGGCGGCGGTGCGAGGCCGGCGGCGCGACGGTGCTGGCAGCTTGGTCAGCGGCCGGCGGTGGCGGCGGGCGCGGGAGATGAGGAGGGCGCCCCGCGGGCGGGCCGCGCTGGCGCTCGCCGCGCTCGCCAGCTGTCGCCCCTCTTCGCCGCTTGCTGCTGCACGGGCTGCGCGGGCCGCGCTCAGGACGCCCCGCCGGGCCCCGGGGCCCACGCCTCCAACCAGGCACCCGCCGGCGGCGGCGGCGGAGGCGGAGGCCT
>BOPP01000152.1:527430-554115 GCA_017312745.1 Gryllus bimaculatus
GAGGCGCGCGCGGCGGCGACGTGGTGGTGCTGCCCGACAGCAACAGCGACACCTTCGGCCCCGGAGGTGAGTCGCGCGCAGACAGCCCCGCCCGTCTGCTCTGCCACTTGGCTCATTCAATTCTAAGCAAGTACTTTATTTATTCCATCATATCCAAACCAACATTCATAGAAAGAAATTTAAAAATTGCAAATATTCAATTTTTTAAACTTATTTTACCCTCTAACTCTGAATCTAGTGATTTTTTCATATACCGCATATATAATGCTAGAATAATATAATGTATTCGTGAATTATAAATCATTAAATAATTTTATACGCATAATTTTCAAAATATTAATTGTTTTGGCGTAATTTTCAAGTATATGATAAAATGTTCAAATTTTCTTCTACCTTTTCTTACGCTTTTAATATTCATGCTCGAGATTTACTTCTCAATTCAATTTCTTTCTCGATATTGAATATTTAATGTAGTCTTTTTCTAAACGACTAGTTTTAGTAATCATTTTTCTTATGTGTAAAAGCGAACCATTTATACCAGCATTTTCCTTCAAGTTATGCTTTTGTAGTTAAATTAGCAAGGACGCCGTTTACGGAACCTAGATAACCATGTTCGCGCACCAACCACACCAACTAGGTTTTGCAAGTTAGAAACACTTGTGTAGGTTGGACTAATTTTTTCTTTAAACGTTTTGTAAGAATAAAGCACAATGAACTGAATGGCAGAAAGCCACTTTGATTTGAACTGTTGAAATGGCGGTTTAGTTTATGCATTGCATTGTATATATTAAGTAGAATTATGTTAATTTATTGCTAAAATGAGAATTTGTCAGGACTGCATTACATATTATATTAATAAGTATATTTTTCAATAATTTTGAGTATAGCAAATCGCAATAATCGATTCAATTTTGCCAAAGAGTAGGATCGGAGAAAAAGACGCGACTTTTGAAGTTCAGTCAGTTTCACACGAAAACAAAACGAATATTTTAGTTCCGATAGACGCATAGTGTGACGCACACCTTGATGCAGAACCAAGCCCTGGAAAACTTGTACTTACAGTGAAGCATGGCGGCGGTTCTGTGCCTGTCTGAGAGTTTGAGTACCATAGGTGTGTTTTGACTGCATTTAAGTATTGTATACACACACACACACACACACACACACACACACACACACACACATATATATATATATATATATATATATATATATATATATATATATATACATACATTTTCATCTACGTACTTGTTGCTGCTCTACAGCAGCGGAAACCAAATTCATATATTTTCTCAATTGAACATGAAGACATGACAAGCATCCTATAGAGCATATGTGATATTTTTTGGAGAAAAATATACATTTTATCTAACAAACACTTTCTTCAACATTCTCTCCTAAGAAATAAAACTTTTTATTGGCTAAGTTTAGCAGCTGAGTTGGTGAAATCCACACCACCCAGCCTAGAGGCACTAATCACAGCAAACGCAAACTGAACGTGGTATTAAATGACGCTATGCTTTTGTTAAACAAATATACAATTTACGTTTTTGTGAGTAATGAATAGTATCTTCTTTTGTTAGTAAATATCATGGAATTTGTAATATTTTGAGCTATTGTATCATATGAGAATAAAAAGTAGTTTTTGCAATCTTATTTCAGTTATTTATCAATTTCATGAACACCGTGATCGTATTCTTAAAGATATTTGTGTCATAGTTTTCTAACTGTACGATAGTTTTCTTTACTAACAGTAATTTTTTTGTGCCATCCGTAACGTGCATTGTTGCGCGACAACGGTACGTGAGCAGTTAATAGCCTCTTCCGTCGGTGCTTCGTGTTATAAACAACATAACTGATACATTCAAGAAGTGCTAAAGTAGATATTATATTTAGCGTAATTTAGAAATATATCGTTTGTATTTTTCCAGTCATGACCGAAGTCACAGCCGAAGTGTTAGTAGAATATAACGTGCAATATAATAATATTACGCGACCTTCACCAATATTTCGATAAAGTATGTGCTATTGAAGCGCCACTGAATTTGTAAATAGCTTTATTTTGTTCCAAAAGCGTCGTTTTTAATTCGTCCGTTTCCTTGTTTCGGTCTGGAAGGGAATCGTCGCTAGTCCATCTCTCACATAAACGCACTCAGTCACCCAATACAACTGTAAAACAATTATTGCTTTTTACTTTCTCGAACATTCGAAGGTATTTTTGGGGGTCTTCCTACAATTACAATATTGAAAATAGATATTTTGCCTTAATGAAATCTGTTCTTAAGGGAGACGAATTCTTAAATAAGTTCAATTTTCCGAAAATATGAGCAGTTGTCGTGCAATTTGGTGCGAAATATAGGAATTTTTTTTCTAAAAAAAAAAAAAAAAAAAAAAAACGCTCCAATTTTTTTCTTTAACTTTGTTTTATGGATAGAAGAAGGAGTGCTTCAAAGAATGGCGTTGGTCTAAATACGTTGAATTCTCCGAATATTAGATATTAGAAAATTTCAAATTCTGAAATAATGCGAGAAAGTATGCGCGGTTGGAGCCCCACAAGTTTTAATACAACTAGGATTCACGAACGTTGGAAAATTATCTTTGTACGGGGAATCTCGAGGAGTCTCGGGTAATGTCTTTCGGAATCTTTTGAGTTGATCAACCTTCGAGGAAAATCAAATATATATATATATATATATATACTAATATATATATTATATATTATATATATATATATAATATATATAATATAATAAATATATAATATAGATATAATAGCGAAGAACGTTTCTGCATAGTAACAATCAAAAATTGATTACTATTCTAATTAAAAGAACACCTAAAATCGATCAGCGTAGTAACGCCGCCGCCGCTGCCACAACGGTCAATGGGGGGTAGACGGCAGGCGTGTGACGGTTGGGGGAGTATAGGCAGAGAGCGCGCAGCGCAAACACGACGGGCTGTGCTTGCCCCAAGCAAAGTTTATAAGTGATATTACAACAGGTGAGAAATTTGATTGTGAGCCATTAGAGTGGAGATGAGAGGTGATAAAAATTGATAATCAGGTGATTAGGAGAAATGGAAGTGCGCACCAGGACCGGGATCAGTGAAAACATTAATACTGGAGTTTGAGTGGCCGACAGACACGCGTTCCACGTCCGCCCGGGTGTGATGCAGCAGCGGGCCGCATCTGTGCGAACATTCCGAGTGGATTGAGAAGAACTGCTGTGATCGGAACTGCCGACGGGACCCAATTGCGCGTTGTGCATGGTAGTATATGTGACATTGCTTGTACTGGCTGGGGGGGGACCCGGCGAGCTCGTTGGCCATTGCGTTGGGGGCTAGCAAGTCGACCGCCGAGAGATAGCGATTTTCCCGACAAACTTCGGAGCGACCGAAGTTTGCCGAACACGCCGCCGCCGTTGCCACGGCGGCCCCGCTCGCCTCCAGCCAGCCGGTGGTCATCGAAAGCCTCAATAGGTAGCGTTACTTGTGTATGAATCACTAAAGGCCTTGCGCACTGCGTATTGTAAAGAATGTTTGTACATAGTGTTTCAATCATTAAACTTTAATTGCCCACAAAAGAGTCTTCGATCATTTCTTCCAATGCAGCCGGTCAAACCCCTGCGAAAGCCCATTCACAGCAGAAGGCTTACCGTCTTTATAAATTTTTTTGTCGTGAGAGTACCGTTTCCCAGGTACGTCCAAATAGTATATATATATATATATATATATATATATATATAAATGACAATGCGTCACAACTAGATTAATATTTTATAAAATTAAGTACATAAAGATATTGCTGAATGGTTAATTTCTTAAGCAAGAAGAAAAATAACAAAAGAAAACATTAATGAAAATATTGTTTAATGCTTCGCTTCCTTTAACTAGTGCAAAAGTGTTAATAACATATTGATTGATGGCTCACTTAAGCGTGCTCAAAATATTTGTCGGTGGCGGCAAATTTACACCACTCGAGAGACGCGTATAGAGCCGATATATAGGATGTCCCTGGAAAAACGCTGAACATTGTGGTGATACGTTGCTTCATATAGTGCGGTGTAGTTGGGGATTCTTCATATACAATACACATGTGTATGTTTCAAAGTTCCATAAAGAGAAGAACTAGTGGTGCTAAAGAATGGCACAGACTTTCCAGTACTAGTTTTCTATTTACTTTGGTCTAGGCTAGCAATTCGGACGCCTCATACTCTTGTCAGCTACCATCTACCGCCTCTCAAAGTACATTTTTAATTTTTGTTACCTTCTCGCCTTACGAATTCTTCGTAAGAAGAGAAAGTTTTGTAAACTGCGCCAGAAAAGGCCGACATTTCGCCAGAAAAAACTTATTGCCGTCTGGTAATGAAAAAAAAGATAAATCCTGTTGCTAAATTTAGAAAAAAAGTCTCTAACTCGTGGTGTAGCCATAATTCATGTTATGTTGATTTTTCACACCGAAAAATCGTTTGACGGCGAAACGTCCGTCTGTTCGCCTGTGCCACTAGCGCCTAAACCGTTCAGCAAATTTTCTTCAAAATTAATATTCCTCAACCGATCTGAATGATCTCGTGACTTTGGGCATTTCAAACGGATATTATGATTTTTGAAGGTATTTCACATGAAGTCTCAAACACATTTTCGAACTTTTCTCAAAAATCTCCAAATTGTTTGATTAAATTTTGTTGTTCAATAGTGGGGGGGGGTACATTTAAGACAATGGTTTAGATCTGATTGCTCCTGACTTCCCCGATATGGCTGAGGTGACTAATTGGTATTTGCGGTCTTACTTCTATGGAGAGGAAGTTAGCTATTTCGAGTCTTGGTCGGTGAATATTATTTGTCACAATTCTCTGTTGCCGCAGGAAATAATTGATAATTGCAGAAACTTTATTGAAAATCATTTGAAGTGATTCTAGTCACAAATAGAATTAATTAAGATAAATAAAATGGAAGTGTCTATATGCAATTTTCAATCTTTCAACTTCTAAACAATTTTCCACATCTCTTATTGGATTTGTAAAATATCTCAAATCAATTTTGTCATTTGGCGCTTATGCCTATTTTAGTACCAATTCTCTGTATAACCTGAATGTCTGAAGTGATTAAATGGCAGGTTCGGACCCCGTGTTTCAGTGGGAAGTGCCGCCGGTTCGAGTCTGTCTGGTGGATAATTCTTTGTCGCAACTTTCTGTTGGTGTTGAAAACAATTGAGAACTTCAGTAACTTTATTGAAAATAATTTGAAGGAATTCTACTCATATATACAATCTGATAATATTATAAATAAACCAAAAGTGTCTGTATATCATTTTCGTATTTTGAAATTTTAAACAAGTGTACAGCTACCTTGTATTTTTAAAACTTATGTCACATGAAATCAATTGTTCAATACAAGATGCGTTTGGAGCGTTTAGATACATTGCAAAAAAGTCTGTGCTTTGTAAGCATCACTAGTTATTTTTTTGTTTTCCTAATGGTAGAACGGAAATATTATTTTAAAAATATTAAATAAGAATAAATATTCATTTTAATGACAATTTTCTTTGAAGACTTTGCAGGCGTTTTTAAGAAAATGTCATTTAAGCGTTACTCTAATTCGAAATTGGAACCTCATTCACAGAAAATCATTGAGTTTTCAAAAATCTTCATTTGACGTCTTTTCAAGCACTTTCAATCGCATGTGCAATAGTGTTTACAAATTGCTGGAAATGTGCGTATTAAAAGGGTCAGTAATATGCGTTTCTGAAAATACGGAATTTTGAGCTCGTTTTTGCTGAAAACTGTTGAGTTTTCGAGAAATTTTATCTGACATTCTTTAAAGCACATGTGCTCGTCAATACATTAATGTGAACTAATCACCACTAATGTAAATATTATCGACGTGAGAGACAAGTAAAAAAATGTAATTTTTGAAAAATGAAGGAATAGAACAACATAGCGTTTATGTCATCTTAGAGGGTGAATTTAGCACAATCCTTACCTAAAGTTCAAGGAAAAAATTTGAAGCCGTTTTGAGAAAGTTTTTAAAATTGTAAATTTGCACGCAATACTGCTCGAAAACTACTAAAATTTAAATAAAAAAACTACATTACATTATTGAAAGGACTAAATAAGGAGAATAAATGTTATTTCAAGAAAAAATCTCTACCTTCAATTTTGTGGTTATAGGAAGACGCGGAAAAATTCAAACTTTAGCAATTATCTAAATTTCAGAGTTAACAGGAAAAATCGGATCTATGCTCCGTTTATAGGTTATTTTACTCTATTATTACAATAAATTTAAAGAAAAGTATTGGAGTGGTTTTTGAAAAAAATTTGAATATGTCTGGAGGGCTTCATGTAAAGTATCCCCAAATTTTAAAGAAAGTTTTTCAAAATCCAGCCACCGCGAATGGAGCTATATTGACCGGGTAATATCAATTTTCGAAAAATCGCACAACCGGCTGTAAGCCTGACGTCGACCACCAACCCGGTGGACCAAACTACGCAACGTTAGTTAACGAAATCGGCTTCGTATCCTAGCATTCGCCTTGATGACCGAAAAACAAAAAATACGGACGACCGGCGCGGGAATCGAACATGGGCTTTCTGATTGAGAAGCCAGCGCGGTAGGCCCTGATCCAATTAGCTCGGTATTTTTTCTTTGGGGCTCTTTCCAGCAACCGGGATGCCGACATCGGCTATCCGAGCTGGATACCCACTATGTCCCTCATAGAGACTCGTATTAAACTGTACATTAGACACAGTAGTAGGCTCCCCGGTTTTCCTGAAAGAGAAACACATACCTAAAAGGGCAGGGGCAATTAACCATGCCACGGCGAGTCTCGAACCCCGACCGTTCCGGACCAAGGCGCTGCGTTGGCAGACGCCTGAGCCACCTCGGCCGTCCCGGTCGGATTGCTATTAACGCTATGCACAAATCATCGAATTTTTCAGCCAAGGTTTCTCTATCTAAATAGGAAGTGTGAGCGAAACCAGATGTTTATCTTTTCTCCAGTGACTGTGGCCGTTTATGAGAAGGAAAGATTTGCAACGTTTCTCTTTCAGTGAAAACAAGGAAAATGAATGTCAAATGGCGACATCAGCAGAAACCTATGTGGCACTTAATCGCTATTAAAGTTTATTCGCTTAAATATGAAGATATGTGCACGTTTAAAACTGTATTTTCAAGCCTTTTCTGGCTAGTCAAAATTTAGGGTATAGTTCCTTTTTCAAAAATCGATGTCGACCCTTACATATTCGTAATCAAAAATAGGGCAAAGATGAAATACGGTGCACCTAGGTACCTATGGTCATTGTCGTCGATTTTGTAAACGTCATCTTCGTATCTTTCACAATTTGGAATATAAAAAGAGTGATATGACTTGGTTGACTTATCCTGTATATTATTAATTACGCAAACGGTCAGAGCAAACAGAGGGGTATTTTTTTCATGATGGTGTATATGAGTTTCTTTGTTACCACCTATCGTCTCACTGATGAAACTAACATGATGTTCGCTTACATATGAATTGAATTGGCCTTATTTTACATGGCGAGACTCGTGCCATCAGGTCCGCTCTTCCGTCTGACCTTGTAAATTTCGCTACGCTCCTTTCATCTAGCAGAGAAAGAAGGTATTTCTTGGCGAGAAACAGGCGATTTGAATTTAGCTCAGAGGCGTCATTTAGGCTTGAGGATCTTTAACATGCAAGTAAATCTACGAACATGGGACAGCCGGCTTTACTTCCCCTCCGAAGGAAGGCGTAAGAAGGATTTTTTAGCCCTTAAAAATCCATTGCTTCGATCGGGTTTGAACCCGCCAACTTGGGTACAACAGTCCAGTACGCTAACACCAGTAAGCAATTATTGTTCACAGATAAAGCGGGAGGGGGAGATAAAGCGCAGTCGGGTGATTTTATTAAAACGTCAATTTTCTTATTTTGACTGTTCATAAATTATAGCATTATTTGGTTTTGTTATTTATATTGAAATACTGCAAAACTGTATTGAAGTTGACTTGCCTACTGTTATTTGCAGAAATATAAAGAAAATAGAAATTTAATGCCTTTGTAATGTTCGATATAAAGCAATAATTCACTCAGCAGACATGACTGCCAATTGAAAACACCTTTGAGGTCGCAAAACATTGGAAAGAACTTTAAAAAGTCTAGTTATAAGAGTGGCGTCTGTAAAAAATATCATAAATAGTAGTGTACTAAGGAGAAATACGTTATGTATTTCTTAAAGCAGAACAAAAATAAATCTCTTCAAAATAGTCGCCTCATGACCAGACTACATTGTATTTAGGAGTTATCTTTAAATTCTCCTATATTCTTCTGTTATAAGTTCTCGTTGACCATCGATTGCTGTTACCATTTGTTTTCTTTATTAACCTTTATATGTACAGAAATTAACTTTACATGTTAAGAAGTGCTTTTCTCTGCGCAACCAAAACGAAAACACTAGAATATAATGCGTTTGAAGCCTAATGTATATGCATAACCAGTACGAATACGACCGCGTGTATTGAAGACAGTGCAAAAGCTAGCTAACTTTAATCTCTGGTGAACAGCTGAGAGAGGAAAGGTCACGCACAGCGGCCACGCCAGTCTGTTATCGCTCGTCTATTTTTACGGGCGCGTTGAGACCGGGGCTACCTGCGTGAGGCCTGAAACAGCAACTGCAACCAACCTCGAGTTCAAAACGGTTCTGTTTGGGAAGACCCTCAATGAATCACTGGAACTAAACAACCACGGGTCGGTGAAATCTCCCCGTAGTCATCGAAGACCAAGGAAAAATCGCTGCTAGGCATCGCGCCACTCAACGGAACTGGAGGGAAGGTAGCCATCACTGCCAAACATCACTTGATCATGAGATAACAATTCCAATTATTTCACATTGGGAAAATGTACTTTTTCGCCATCACGCGTTTGTCCATCAATATATCAATACTGATGAAGCACAACTAAATCATCTCAAAATTTGTGGACAAGTTCCAAGAAGTATTTATAAATAGACTAAAAAAAGGTCTGTCGGAGTCCTGTCTGGAGGAATTGGAATTCCATGTACCTGATCTGTGTGCTTTCATAATAGCCTTTACTTCATGATAGCCTTTGCTTCAGTGTAATTCAATTATGCTTTAAAGGGTGGGAAGTAACGTTCATATGTTTACTAGAATTTGTTGACCTGTTTTATTAGAAACGTTTTCACAAATCATTAAACGATATTTTACATTTTAAATTATATAATATCGCTTAAAAGTTTTAAAGCAATTCGATTATGGTCACAATCACTGGTTGATTTATACAATTTTAGGACCTGGAACGCACCCCAAATTAATTATTAATTTTATAGACATAGTTATCATCCATTCCATTTGTTACGGACGTTACACTCTGACATCTTTATATTCTTATACCTTTCAAGGAAACAAAATGTATTGGTATAATAAAGAAATGACTTTTTTAGCATATTGTCTATTATTTTCTTTCATCAATTTAAAAAATATTAAAAGTATAGGAGTGTTACGGACGTTACAAAATTTGGGGAGTCTTACACGGGCTGATGAGTTATTTAAGAAAAAATAAGATTCCTTACTCCATCAAATTAAATAAAGATTTTTTGAATTTTTCCGTATGTTTCAAGGAGGTGGTATTCACATAGTATTTAGCAGATGATAATAATGAAACTGATTATTTAAAAAATATTTATGTTATTACAGACGTTACACTCTAATTTGTTACGGATGTTACACATATCACCTAAATTTCTCTTAATAACATTAAATTACATTAATTATACGTAATTAGTATAATTATATATTGTTTTCTTAGGAAAAAACAACTTGTATTTCTTTCCTTCTGAGTTATTAGTAAAGTTTGCCAAAAAACATTTTTCTTCAAATGTCTCGAAAGTATTAAACTCGAAGGTATTTCATTCAAGGATTCCCATCTCATGTTTAGAGAAAAACTTCTACCTTCAACATGACATAATAACACGTTTGCGTTACTTTATCATGCAAGGCTTACGTTTGCTACTATAGCACATCATCTCGAGAATTTAATTTTGTGTTAATGGAAATTCACAAATGTGGATAAACTTAATTCGAGGTATCAGTGAATCTGGTGAAACTTATAACGAGGAATTCAGTTTCTATGTTTTTCCACGTGAAGTGCGTAGACTTCTGAAATAGTCCAAAATAGGTAGTGGTTTTGCATTCTAGCTTTCTTTCCTGCTTATTATTATTTTTTTTTACCGCACACGCATAATTTCTTTTGCCCGGTGTTTGCCAGCTTACTTGGTCTGATTCAAAGAACTCTTTGTCTGATTCAAAGAACTCTCTTCCAAACCTTCATGCGACATCTTGACATTTTTTATTAATACAAATCAACAGTACCACTGAATGCCACACGAACTGCTTTCTTTTCTTTCGTGGGCTATGTGGAAAGTTCTTTCCTGCTTTACATACTACTTTTGTAAGAGTTCTTGTTGCATAAAAATCGTATTAACAATCAGGTGTTTTAATTATGTGTGGTTTCCAGATATTTATTTTTACGCCAATTTTAAATTCTTATTCTTGTTATTTCTCTTTTCTGTTTTAGCATATTTTCATCTTTTGAACATTTTTTATCCTCTTGCCATTTCAATAAATTTCTATTCCTATTTTTTCTCAAGAAATTCATTCCATTTGTTTTGGTATTCGTTCTTCAACTTTTACCTGGATTTAGCGACACTTGCAACTGAAGATGTAGGTGCCATTTCTCTATAAACAAAAATGAATGGTATAATTTCCAGTTCTTTTCTCAATATGAATTAGAAAACCATGACTGAATAATATTATATGATTTCGGCTACACCCTAAAAATGATTAATTCTTTACAAAAATGAGTAATTAATAGTATAATAACTAATTATATAGTTTTAAAAATTGAATAAAATGTATGTAACATCAGTAACACTTTAACACTTAAAAAATCTTATTAAAAATATTCAATCGTATTTCTAGAAGCCTTGTCAACAGAATGTCAACCTAAAGAACATTACGTAAAAAAATACCTTTTAACAATTTTTACGGACGTTATACTAAATGACATGAATCTAAAAATTGAATTTCATCTATATGTTACTTACCAAGTTTTTTTGAAATTAAAGAAAATTGAAGCTAATGTATTCATCTACAATCCCAATCCTGTTTTGGAGGAGAAAAAGAAGTTGAATCGCCACGATAAGGATGTACGAACGTTATGTATGCTGTCTCGGTGGCTCAGAGCTAAGTCGCTCGCCTTTCATCAAAGATCTGGTTTCGGATCCCGTCGCTTCCCGGACAATCCCATGTGAAATTTGTTTTAACGAAATGTGTTCGGCTGCTTCATAGGGCTAGTCCAACGCCTGTGAAGCGTCTTAAACCCTACCCCTATTATAAATCCTTCCCAATGCTGGTCGCTGGGGAGTGACGCAGGAGCGCGTAGTAGGAGGCGCGTACGCGGAGATGCTACTTGGCAGTTCTCTTGACAACTGGCTGCGACTTCACACATAATAATGACTTATTCAGGTAGTGGGGGATTACTCTAATGGAGGAGGACGCGCACTAATTAAAGGAGGATTACTCCGAAGCGCAAAGCGCTCAACGTTCGCCAAGGGGCTTGGAGTCGCGCTGCGTCAATCCAGACGCAACAGATTAAAAAAAAAATTAGACGAAATATTTATTGTACTTGATTTCAATCATTGAAAAAGTACTTGAAAACTGCATTTTGTTACATTTTCTTTTATAAATAATAAAATTTGAACATTAGAGAGGATGTGCACATCGTAAATTTAAGCATATTTACAAATTTTATTTTTTATACATATTCCTCTTTTATATGGAATGGCTGTTACATATTTATAACATAATTTTTTAATTAAAAATCACACATAATAGCAATAATAATAACAACAATGGTAGAAATGGCCTATGTAATAATAATAAGAAAAAGAATAAATATTTTATGTTTTTTATCGTTTTTAACTCATAATTGTATTACATCAGCAGAAATGATACAGTTAAATGGAAAACTATTTAATTTTGAGTGTTGAAGAATGAACGTCGAAGTTGGCCGAACTAAAAACCTAAGTTGGCAAGTATTCATCCTCCTTTAGTTTTTTTACTTATTTTGTTCCCTAGGTACCGGAACGACGTTCGGACAGAAATAAAGCAGATTGAAAGTTGTTGCTATATGTTACCGTTCATCTACCTGATTCTTCTCAGTAGTACATTTACTCAGTTTCAATTGGGCGTTCAATATTGCAACGTTCAATGGATGCAAATGTTCAATATCATTAGAGAACGTCGTGGTGGCTACGAAGGCTTATTGCTACTTGCGATGGCGATTTCTCAAAGGAGAGAAGGGAGGAAAGGCCTCACACCTTTTCTTCTTTCGAATGTATTCATCAAATGAAATGTTTACATTCATATTTGAAGGAAAATGTAAAACATTTGAGATGCTAGACGTGAGTTTTAAACTATGCGCGCTTTTAAGTGAAGCGAAGTCGATGGAAATCGTTTCGATGACGAACTGTCAGCTTTTCCTCCTTTAAGAGTAGTTCGTGTGTTAATCGTCCATATCTCACGATGCTCCTTGGCCAGAATAGAAAACGCTTTATTATGGAGCTATACTGCACGAGGCAGTATCTCCTCCTCTCTTTATATACCATCTACAGGCGTGCCTTTCAACTAGATCAGGGGTTCACAATGGGGTCGATGGCATATTCGAGGCGATCTGTAATGATCAAGGGGTCGATTGGGAGTCTATTGCCTAATATAAATCCGTGATTGATAGATTTAATAGAGAACTCATTTAAAACAAAACATATTAAATTAACTTGATAATTTATTGTCTTCTGATAGAGAGCAACAAAACATAATATAAAATTACAAATCCTCTCTTCTCCTGTCATCAGTGTATCTCCTAGCTAAGCTGGTGCATCGTACCGATTTCCAGACTTTGGATGCCCTTAATAAACACACTTAATAAACCAAGCTGATGTTTATCGGCAAAGAATAAAACACCCTGCACTCCAAGCTTATTTCCGCCATTGAACTAATCCTATAATTGTAGGGCCTACCAAATGTATTGAAAACTTCTAATTTCACGTTTATTGCAAATAGTGGCCCCAGTTCGACTTTCTTCACCGGTGCATCCGAGAGTCTAAGTATGCAATCGCTTAGGATATTTAGAAAACTCAAAAAATCATGACTATGTATTCACAGTTATATTATATCAAGTAAGAAAAACACTCCGCAATACGAGAAGTGATATGGAGAGTTAAAAATTCTCAACATTTTGTAATCATTGTCCAACAATGAATATTAGAAACTCAGGTACTCAAAAGTGGAAGGTCTTAGATTATTAAAAAACTAGATACATTTCCGAAAATATCGGGGTCTAAAACTGTTATCTTTAAGACATTTACTTGGAATTCATAGCCTAATGATTATGTATTATATATTATAGATAATAACGTAAGGGGTTGATGGAGCCAATATTTCGTTTAGGAGGGGTCGATGAACGAAAAAGGACGGGAATTTCAGAACTAGATCACCCGATCACCGGACGTGAGCAGCTACCAGGATGCGTGCATTTGGCCCATGGTGTAATGGCCGGCCCAACGTGGGCTGTTGAAAGCTCTTCACAAGAGGGGAACCTCATAGATATTCTATTCTAATCGCATTACAAGTCGATGCCTAATCATAATCTAATTTGTTGAGTTTCATTTAAAGTGATTTATGCAATTTACTTTGTCTTTCCTCTTAAGGATCGTGCACGCCCCGCCACTGGCTCCTTGGAATTGTACATTACAGGACATGTAAATCGTATCCCCCCGTTTCATATTGGGGTATGGAGCTAATACTTTCCGGATGCCCAGCCATGGGAATAAGATGCTTGTTTCGAGCACTATAAAACAAAATTGGAAATAAATTTTGCATTTATTCAACAAGGAATAAGTGAAACTGCATAAAAAAGAAACATATCAGGAAACAAATATAATTAATGTAAAGAGTGTTTTTTCATAAAAACGTGCGTCTGTCCCTCCGTCTGTTGCTTCGTCAGTCCCTTCGTCTGTCCCTCCGTTTGCTCGTCGACTCGTCCGTCCGTCCGTCCTTAATCCAAACGCGAAAACATAGCCTTGACGTACTGTGTCCGTTTCTTAACAAATTCATTTCTTGAAGATGTCAATTTTCAAATATTTTCCTTTGAGTTTCTGTCCCTGTTTCTAAAAAACAAATTCAAATCTTTCTTGGGTCTTATCGATTGCCTTTTCAGAATAAGAGACAAGTCGGTGCTACGCACGGGCTGGATGATAATCCTGTCAGTGGAAAGCCATCGATTTACGTACGACCTGCTGGTGGCGCTATTGCCGCTGCGGCTGCCGTCGCGCTGATGCCCTTCGCGGCACTCGAGTTTCATTCCAGGACTCCGATCGACTCTGAAGTACCCTTTGCACCTTTCCAGCATTACTTGTACATTTCTCCCAGTTCTCATTCCACTCTGGTAGCAATTATCCTCAATGTTAATTTTCAATATTTATGGGGGTGCAAAATCAAGAGCTAATTAAATCATATAATTGTGTCATTGCATATCTACAACTTGCATTAATCCATATTCATTCATTGTACTTAGTGTACTTCATAGCGGTCGTTGCGACCTTTTTGTATTCTTTTCTAAACACTTCATATAAGTATGTATAAATACAGATTGATTCGCTTTTATAGAAAGGAAAGAAAGAACTACATGAATGTGAAATCAATCTACTTCTTTGACTCTTTGAAATGTATTTCGTAGTCCGTTAGATTTGTTAAAATTGTTAATGTCTTTAGGCCAAAAAACTTCAAATAACAGACGCTGTTGAAGTTTGTGCGCCACGGCCATGGCCTAGGTTAAAACCGAAACCGTCTGTTATATGTGATACCACAACAGGGCGTCGTTCATTGCTTTCATAATACCATCTCTTAGAAAAAATCATGTTACTAAGAACATTCCTTCGAATAAGTGGACTCACATTTAACGGACGGCGGTTTGTTAAATCCTTAAAGGACGCCGGCCGTTATAAGAGACTTCTTCTTCCTCTGTTTAGTGGGAGTTGGGGAAGCATCAAGTCCATACAACAATACAATTTTATGAATCACTGTTGTAATTCTTTATTGTGGTTTATTTTCGTACTAATTTCATGTACAAATTCGAAATAGGCCATTTAAAAATGTGTGCTATCTTTCAGATACCGAATACAAATATATACTTCCATCTTTATTTTTTAATATCCTTCATAAAATTAATGACACATCACTCATTAACTATAACCAATACCTTTCTTGAAGAATGTTTTTGAAGAACGTGTGTTGTTATATACCATTTAAATACACTTCTTTTCATTTGATGAAAAAAATTCTGATGTGAAGTAGCTCCTTTTGAAACGCCGTTCCACTGTTCTTCTTGAGACTTTGTTTCCGACCCGTGGGAACTTTTGGGATGCATAGCCAATCAATGCCCTACTGAAAGAAGAAGATGTTACGTAACAAATGCGTGGGCCGCTAGTACTTCGCCTGTCTTTTCATTTATTTCATATTGTGGATAGTTTTGAAAATTTCGGTTAATTTTAACTATACATTTGTAGTTTTAGGTCTACAATAAAACTTAATCAGCCGATACTATACTACATTTGACGAGCGGCTCACAAAGCAAATCAATGAATTTATTTTAAGTTGCTAAAGATGTTTAGGAATGGATGTAGTACAGAATATATATTTTGGATTCGCGTGTAGCGTTCTGTATATTTACATAGTTTTAGATTTCTGCTTTTATTGATGGTGGGAGTGAGGGAAGTGGAGGCTTGAATAAAAGTAATTGGCTATATGGTAAGGAGTGGATCTGTTGATTAATTCAGAGCGTGTAGTTGCTTTTTTGGAGATGAACCGCAGGGCTTGGGTGATGGATCTTAGGCATTTATTTTGACCGACTTGTATTTTGTGAACATTATATACCGCAGCAATTGTCATTATTGGGCACACATACAGGAGGACCGTTCTCATAAATGATTTGTAAATAAGACATTGTTTGATGAGAGTTTAATTGTTATATATGTACATATATGTATATATATATATATATATATATATATATATATATATATATATATATATATATATATATAAGGGTTTAAGGTATAGGATTTTGCTGTCTGGGATTTTTCCACTTAAGTACAGGCATAATTGAAGTGAATTGATGACACGGACTGTCTCTGACTGGGAGGTCCTAGGGTTCGAGTCTTGACAGCTAAGGATTTTCTGCATTAGTTTCATAGCTAGGCCGAATTTAGCAACTGTCTGGATGAGAATTCTAGCGGCCGGCTGCTCTGATCGGTAGTTTTCCGGGGTTTCTCCGATCAACCCCAGACGAATACCGGTACTCTAAGAAACGGAACAAGGACTGATGGACCGCGTGCAATACTTCCTTCTTCATCCTGTCCTTACCCCCTAAAGACACACACACTGATATGCACTGCCGTACCGCACATGTCGGGAGACTAGTCTGGACCTAAGAGCATGTCCCTACTGTGGTTATGCCGCCCCGCTGGTGGGAGACACCTGGTTGAGGAAACCCCCACAAGCTAACGTATACTCGTATGTCGGCGCAGGACCTCCCCATCGAGAGAGAAAATTCCCACAAGCTTCCGCTATAAATACACGCACTACTCGTACGGGACTAATGACTTTAGCAGTTGATGCGGCAGGAAACACTAATGATTTAGAATCTAACCCTCTTACTGTTAGAGGGTCAAATCTATTTCGAGTGGGTATAACAAATTTAATAGTTTGGTTTATTTCGCCTTTTTTGTTAGGTTACATATTTCGATCTGAATCACTATGCACTTGTTTTCCGCAGGCTCTTGAGGATTAGGTTCTGAATTCGCCCTCATATTACCGGTGCACTTTGAAGTAAACGCAGTGCCATCCGGCAGACAGTTACTGGCCTTATTTAGATGAATATTGACATTGTCATGTGGCATCATTGAACTTAACGTGAGACTGAGATGAGGGCAGTTGAAAGCACCGCTGCCTCAGGAAACCATCGCCTGATCGTGTTGGTGTTGCATTAGTAGCTGCGCTGGGGTATGATGGATTGATGTTTCACTGACGTCGGCTTCCTTGTATACGACCTCCATTTCGTCCTCTGTTGGATACTCGTGGGCGAGAGCATTTGCAAGTCACTGGCGTATGCTAGGGTTGTCGGTTTATGATGTTACATTAATTTTGTAGAACGCACCGCGCCATTTGAAAATACTGATCAGTAGGGAAAGGATTTTAATGTCCTAAAACTTTTCAAGTACGATTTTAAGAATATGTATTTATGACCTTAATTTTCGAAAATATGCACTTTAGTGTGCAATTTAAATTAACAACATTTGACTTCCTGCATAAACATTTCTTGATAAAATTTCAGTAGAAACTTGCTTGGGATGAAAATATATATTTTTGTGCAATTATAATATATTCTACTTTACTTTTCGGGATATATATTTGAAGTAAATATTAATGTTAGTGAAGTCATTGTGTTTTGTTGCATTTATTTTGCCTAGTTTAAAAATATGATATCAAGAAATATTCTACATTTGCGGAAATATTTTATAGATCACCTATTAAAAATAAAAAAATAAACAATAGCATTAATCAATGTATTTTCATCTTACAATTTCACTTAATTTTTATAATTTCAGTGCTACAATGCAGTTTGTTACGAATACCAAACACCTAGAGTCAAACGTAACAGGCCTGTGTTGCGCTTCACCTGTGTTTAGGTTCCTCCATCTTCCCACGCGAGGTACTACGATAAGACGTGGATGCGATACGTAGTTGCGTCATCGCAGCTGAAATTTCAAAGTAGAGTTGAGCAGGTCCTAGGCGGATTTTCCTCGCCAGCACTATAGCGATATCGTAACTGCCTTCTGTTAGACTGAAAATCGAGTCGTCGTATGCTCTATTCTTTTCGTGGTTTTCTCATAACATTTCCAGACAGTCTTGGCTCATTGATTTTTTTATTATTTTCGTTTCCTGGCGCGTGAAGTGCTTTGTCTCGCCGGTGGAGTGTTATTTACATCCCAGGCAGTGGGACTCCCCCGCTGTAACGTGAGATCGGGGTTTGACCTATACGTCGTCTTGCGAGGTCCGTGCCAATGTGGCATTGCAAGCACGGTCAGTCTTTAAGAACCCGACCTGTCTCCCAATATGTGTGGTATTGTGGTGCATATAAGTGTAAAGTTGTATGTGTAAATGAAGAAGAGCAGACAAGGATAGGACAAGGTAGGAAAGATCGCACGAGGTCCATCGTCTTTTTATTAAAGTACTTCTATTGCATTCGTCCAATATTGATCGGAGAGTCCTCAGAAATTTACCTATTAGAGCCGGCTGCCAGAATTCTCCTCTAGATAGCGACTGAACTCGACGTAGCTATTTAGCTTGTGCGAAAATGTGCGGTCATCGGTACTTGAACGCTAGGACCTCATAGAGACACTGCAATGGCAACAGTTGTAGCGCTGAGCTATCTCCGCCACTCAGATGTCGGATCATCCGTTACCCAGTGGGTCACGAATCTCACGCGTCCGTTTTCTGAACGATGAGATGCTCCCTCATTTTCATATGGTTCAACCTATTTTCATTTAGATTGATTGATTAGTGATTCTGGGCGCGTCAACGGTTAAGGTCATTAATCCCTTAAGTGAAGTGCATATTTTCATTGCTGGAAGTGGCCGTGATCTTCCACCATTGAATGGCGAGATCTGGCGCCAACGTACGTTGCCTTGCGGGGATTTTCCTCAACTAGGTATCTCCCGCCCAGTCGGGACAAGCTCTAAGTTCTTAAAAAGGGTATTAGTGTATTGCATGTGAGTGCAAGTGAGTGTTAGTAAGGGATGAGGATAGAACAAGGAATGAGAAGGAAAGATTGCGCACGGTCCGTGGCCCATTTGGTAGGCTCCAGCATTCACCTGATCTTGATCGGAGAAACCACTGAAAACTATTGATCAGCGAAGCCAACTGTTAAAATTCTCCACCAGACAGTGGATGAATTCGACCGAAACGTTTAGCTAGTGTCGAAAATTGTGCCACCGTCGGGACTCGCACTCAGGACGTCCCGGTCAGTGACACTGCAGTAACAGCAGTTGACGCCCTGAGTCACCTTTGCCGGTTAATTCATTTAGAAAATCGCCTGATTGAGATATCCGGGATGAAAGACAGTTTTAGATGTGTCCGCAATCATACATCATTTCCGACTTGTTAAAACTCTTGATAATATGTTTGACTGTTTTGAAATTAAAAGTCAGGCATTTGAACGTGCAGCTCATTCCCAAAGAGCTACGTTGAACGTGAAGGAATCTGAGTTCCAGTAACTGTAGATATCATTTTTTCGAAAATATAATAACAAACATGAATTACTCGTGTCTATTCTTAAGTACTCACTATCTCGGATTGTTTATTTATTTTACATCATTTATTTTCTTCTGGTGGTATCAATTTCTTAAGAAAACATGTAACCATTCCCAATTTTGTGCACATCGAAGCACCATGGCAATATTCGAAAATTGATCGAGTGTTTGATGTTCAGGGCCCATTACAACATTTTCGTTCTGTAGACTCATTTTTTTCTTACTTGACGTGGGAGAAGAGTTGAAAATGATTATATTTATGGTGTCTGAAAATGTAGTGTAATGTGATAACATCGTTTCAGACCATCAATTTGGATTTCACTAGCAACACTCTACCATAGAAGAGATAGACAAGATAACAGCGCATTCTATGTCATTCTGAAAAAACTGAAGAGCTACATATAAACGTAACGCTAAGTATGTAGTAAGGCGAGAGAGTAAAACTTGACAAAATGAAATGCTTAACAAGAATTCGTACACTTTGCTGTAGCATTCTTTTCATTCACTGTGTTGTTATTAATATTTGGTTTGACTTGATTATTGACCATTTCTCTAGTCATAAAATGAAAAGGTTGTGTGCTGACGTATGGTCCATCCCTCTCCATATTTTAAAAATTTAAATATATCTTTTACAGGATTCACTTTTATTGCATCTTCATAAATACTGGATTATTTTGTTATATTGTAGCTGTTAAGAAGTGCAAGTGTATTTTGGAGCATTATGTTATATGCTCAACTTCAACTAAGACCCATGTGCATTAAATCGTTATCGAGCATGAAAACATAGCTGTATGTACGAAATAAAGCATAATGTAAACATATGTCCTAATAACCCTGATCGGCGGCGGCACTGGACGAGGACTGGCGAACCCCGTTCACCACAAGAGATTCATCATAAGAATGTCATATGTATAATGTTGATGATATATAGTTTCATGTAATAACTTTGAAGACCCTATCCCAGCGGCACTCAATCAACCTCAAACCATGACACTACAATCACCATGTCTGACAGAAGGAAGCACATATTTCTCTGCAGTTATGTCATGTTCATTCTCTACACACATCGTTTGCTTGGAAGAACATGCTTTTTCCCCTCTTCAGTAAATACAAATTCGTACCAGAACTCTTTAGAACGAGTTTCATCAGCATATTCTACCATTTTCCACCCATTCATTAATTAATGAATGGTTTTCGCTTGACATTTCTAAATATAATATTCATGACGATATAAAAAAATGTTTGAATAATGTATGACGTGATATTAAGTTTTAAATCAGTATTTACTACTTATTTGCTGCTTAAGACTATCCTTATTCATTGGCGGCGGCTTATGCAAATAAATTCGGCACATTACCTTGCCGTTGACCTGACACTTCGGTAATTGCCCGGGCGCGTCCTTCAAGCTGACCCGGATCTGGGCCGGAGTCACGTTGCGGGCCGCTCCCGAGACGGGTCTCCGGCGGCGAAGGAAGGCGAGTTCCCGTGCGGAGACGCCGCGTCGCCCGCCCATTCACTCAGCAGAGGCCGGGCACGAAGATTCGATGAGGCGACGGCGACGCCCGATGGCGCGATTTCTGGCTAACGCGTACTGGCGTAATCTCGGGTGCCTTTCGTGCGCTTCCGGCCGTCACACGTCACCGAAGCGTATAATGCGCAAAGTGGAACTCGGATCCGCATCGCCCAACCTTGGTCCCTATGCCCTTGTACTACTTTACAGCCTTGATGCATTACTAATGTTTTAAGGGCGGTTATTTCATTTGAACTAGCCTGCAGTGATCAGAGACGGTAGAAAATGAGTAACTACAGGTCATGAAACGAGAATGCCTATGTTGAGGAACTGCGTGTTCCACGAGAACTCTGACCTGGAGAACGCCGGTGCAGGATGTAAATAAAGGGGCCGCGTGTGATCTTTCTCGTCATCCTCTTCTCTCCTTTCACACATTCACTTATTACACTTACATGTACTACACAACCACACGGGGATATCGGCGGATCAGTTAGGGGCTCAGAGTTTGTCCCCAGTGGGAGCGGTGCCCCGCTAGCAGAGATGCTGGGGGATCCCCGCATGCCGACGTGGAATTGGATGCGCTGAATATCATGCTCCAGCGTGAAAGAAACTCCGCCACCACCTCCTCTACAACTACAACGTGAGATATAACACGCACCACACTTACGGGACTAATGACAATTCTTTTAAATTTGCTAAATATATGTAAATGGGTTAGTCTAGTGTCTAATTCTTAACCGTGTGATGGTAGATTCAGATCTACTTCCGTTTCAGGGTCTTTATTTTCATTAGAAGAGAGTTTGGCCACAGAGTTATCTACACAGTCACGAGACATAAATAAAATCACAAAATCATACACTTTAAAATTTTTATTCTTTATTAACAAAGTTATTTTTGCGACGTTTCGGCGACCATGTTTTTTTCCCATCTTCAGACTATAGGAATATATCAGGAAAAGTTTTGCAGTGAACATAAATAACAAGTTACTGACATTAAAATACATAAAAAACTTGATGCAATCTGACAATACAACATTAACACTCGACCTGAAATTACATGTGAAGACTCACCACTTTAAAAAACAAAAGATAATTATTATATTAAAATAAGTAAATGTGAATGCTAGCCTGCATGGCGGTTGCTTAAAGAGAATTAAACGGTCGCTACCGAATAGACCGGCAACGATGGCTCTCTGCAATGCCTCTGATCGTGAAGTCCTAGCGCTCATGTCCCGACACTGACTGTCAACACTACAGAGCTAGGTCGAGTTCAGATGCTGTCTGGAAGTGAATTCCAGCGATCAGCTGCTCTGATCGGTAGTTTTTATGCTTTCTCAGATCAATACCAAGCCGGAGCTGTACTCTTATAAACGGACGGGTGCTATTTTTCCTTCCTCTTCCTTGTTCTGTTTTCACCCCTTACTATACACACACATACTAACGCATCCAGAAATTAATAAATTGTTTGTACAGAAATTAATGTTGCAGAAATGTTACAGGAATGTTACAAAAATTAATGAATTCATGCATAGATTTCAGGGTGGTGGCGTAGATTAGCGAGTTTCTGCGAGACAGAAAACTGAAATGGTCATGAGTTTTCGACCGGTGCAAACGTTACGTCAGGAATACCGCAAGGGAGTGTCATTGGATCTCTTCTATTTCTAGCGATCGTCAATGTTCTGTCAGCGCACTTAATATAAAATGTTCGGCTATTTGCAGAAGTTTGCATAACATATCGTAGTATGAATTCAAAAGAAGAAGAAGAAGAAATGTTGCAACGGGTTCTTGATGTGTTACATTGCTGGGCGAAAAATAATAGAATGACCATAAATAGCTCCAAAAGCCAATCCATTACTTTTGGCAGGGGTCATAATTACAGAGAAACAAATTACCGTTTAAATAAAGACATTCCGAGAGTTTTCTCATGCAAGTACCTAGGAATCCATTTTGATAGTAAATTAAACTGGAAAAGTCACGCAGATTTTGTTGTAGGGAAAGCCTGGGGAAAACTTATTGTACCTGCCTCGTAGCGTTCAACAGTTTAGGAAATTAATTTAGGGCATTACTAAATAAATGAGGGATTTAACTGAGAATAGTAGGTTATAGAGCGATGCGTGATTAATATATTGTAGAGTGAGTTGTCGTGCAGTGTAGAACAGAGAAATAATGTAGGAAGTAATTAAAGGTGAAGTAAGGTGAAGTGAAGTGAAGTGAAGTGCAGTTGAACAAAAATTCAGTGCGGAGTTCGATTATATATGTTTTTTTAAGGCAATTTAAAACTGTTATGAATTAGACTGTTTTTAGATCATTATTATTTTTATTATTAATGTCATTCTTCTTCTTCTTCTTTTTCTTCTTCTTCTCCTTCTTATTATTATTATTATCTTACATTATTCACAGTAACTACTGGTCGGTATGTCAACCACACACAGGTATGATGAATCCAGGTGTGTGGTTGCTTTACTGAAGTTCACATGGCTTCTGACAATACGGCATGTATTCAAAAATTACTGTCGCTTTTTGCATATTATAATACATTCCTGGTAATCCAAGTGAAGAACACTCCAGTGCACGGAACGTGTCATTTCCGGGGGAATCACTACCGTAGCTGATATTATTAATAGGCGATAACACAGTCGTCACTTTTACTGAAGTTTCCACTGAGTTGCGAGACTTCATAGGCGAGATTGAATATACTTCTGGAACTTCCTGCTTGGATATTTTTCCCACGATATGTTGGTGGGTATTTGGGCATTGGAAATATATCGGATAAGGAAAACCTGGTGTTGGGTTTCTATCATGTACGTTATATGCGGGTGCTATTGCGGCCGACAATGTCTGTCAGTGATAATGGAACGATGCCCAGTAGAGTGTGTGCTCAACTACTTCAAGCACATTCTGAGGCAACACCATATTTAATAATAGCGGCACGGAAGTGGCCCCCGGGGAGTTTAAAACAAAAAAACCCGTCTTTCAGCGCCAAATAATTGGTGTACAATATGCTTCGCCACTTCATCGATGCCTCTTTTTTGTATTCCACCTGTGGCGTGGCTGCTACATCCTTTGTCACGTGTTGGATAGTTTCAGCTTGCAGCGGTCACAGGGTCTTCTACACGAGTCCCCGGAAATGAATGGTAAATCGCTGCAGAATGAGTTTTCTGTAGTTTCAATTGTTGGTACGCGACTTGGTCGCTGGATAGCTATCATGAAGGCTTCTGTCTCGGAAAGAGATCCCCGTGGCCTGGAGCCATGCGTTGCGACGCAGAGATGTCGACTTCTGGTTTAACTCAGGCTCCGTGAGGGTCCTTCCATGCAGTGCCTTTGCTTTCCATAAGGTTATCTTCTCTTTCCGTTTCAATGAAATTGGGTTGGAACAGGCGGATCAAGCTTTTTCAAGTTCACGAGGGACTATAGTTTATCAACTGCGCTTCACTGCTTGCTGAAACTTCTCCAACAATGTTGCCAAGAGTATCTTCTGAGTGAAGCAATTGAGAGCTGTTGTAGATTTAAGAGATCCTACAATACCATCCGCCCGTCCTTGCGAACCTTGGAAGGGTAAAACGCTGCAGTACTTGAATGGGGATGAATGTTTTTCGGTGTTTGAGTCATAGCGGTTCGAATTGTTGCTCTGGAGGTTGTCGAGGTCGGTATTGCCTCCATTTAATAACGCAAAGGAGTAGTCAGCAGCTGGAATAAAAATGAATTAATGGGCCTGCAGCAAAGGTGTTTTCTAGCAGAGAGTTGAGTTTTTAAGAGCCGCATGCAAATCGTTTTACAGCACTTCAATTTGTTTAGTAATATTCCTTAGTAACAGTGTGTTTGATTTCGAAGTGACTGTTGGAAACCCAAGTATTGTAAGTTTTCATGGGGTTCCATGAAGGTAATCTCTTTGGTTCATTATCAGTTTCCAGAAATTTATAACATTGCATATGAACCCGCGAATGACATATTCACTCTCCTGCACTTATCCAAACGGCGAATTTTCATCTTTAATGTCGTCAGTGAACTTCTCGCGTGCACGTTATTAGTTGCGCATATAGACTCTCAGTGTCCTGCATAGAGCTTCAGGTCATCCAATGTAAAGGAGATGTGAGACAGAAGAAGAGTTGAGTTCCCCTTTTTTAAGAGCGATTCGCATAATAGATGAATAAGTAGAGTGGAGAAGGGGATTCAAGGCTAAACAGAACAATAAAGGGCTTAAAAGAGTCACCCTGGAAATCCTGGCGGCGGATGTGTATAGTATCGCTGTGTGGACGGATTGTTTTTTCCATTAGAGAGATACAGTTTTGTATTCAATCGCTCATCGCAGTTTTTCAGGAAGTTTTGGATAAACGGGTGGAACCTTGTATACATCCAAACTATTGAAGGAGCCAAGACGGGGGCACGGTGTCGGAATGCTTTAGCGTAATCTATTAGCAATGCGTACAAGTTTCTTTTGTTTTTCCAAGCACCTTGCCCTCGCATAATTACAGAGTCTATAAATGAGTTGCTCCTTGCATCCGCTGAGATCCAGGTCTACATCTTTCTGTCATTTTGCTAAGATGTTCTGTTCCTCATGTTGGTGTCTCTGCATTTGGCGGAAACACAAGAATGTTATTGAGTTTTGTGAAGTTTGAGCGCAGGTTTTAATGTGTACTTTCGAGGGGTCTTTAGTATCAACCCTCCTTTGGTACAAAAAATGGTTTCTAGCTTCTCAGTGAGGAGTGAGGTAAATTTTCTGGATTGTGGAAGAAATATTGAATTATATGTAGCTATATGATGGTGATGTGTAAATTTTTTTGAGGGCCAATAATTGTGGAGGCCATCTACTGGCCTGGTGCTTCCAGTTAAATGTGCTTTGCTCAAGCTGCTGGATCAATTTCCGGACCTCGGTGATGATGGTTTTCAGCACATTAGAGGGATATCTCGGTGTCTGTCATATTCCATTTCAATTGCGCACGTCATATCTGGGTTGTTGGACACAGGCAGATGACCAGATAGGCTTCCAAAGTCTCTCTTTTTTTGTGCCTTTGAGGACTTTGACTCTTGCTAAATCATTTACAAGCCCTTTGCCCTTTGACCATATTCCTGTAGAATGCTTTCTGGTTTCTGTTAAAAGAGATTCTGTGCTTCCTCGTAGGCAATTCTGTGCGTCGGAATGGCGTTTGTTTAACCGCCAAAGCTTTTGTCGTGGGTGTACTAGATGTTCTGTTATCTATGTGTTGAATTCAAAGGGCTCTTTTGGTTTGCGTTGTCACATTGAATTTTTGTGTTGTTGAAGGGATGTTAAGTTCATCCTTCAATCTCAACCATCGTCTCTTAGTTTCTTTCTGAGATATTGTCATTTTTTTAAATTGGTGTGAGTCCTCCAATATCTCTCCTAGTGCTTCTATAAAGGAATTCACGCTCCCAGCCGTCTTTCCCAAGGTGGCATCTTTTTCATATCTTCGGATCATTGTGAAGGGCAGTTGCTGATCGCGCTGAAAAGCTTGAAACCGGTTTACATCTTTGAAGGCACACCGCAGCAGACAATAATTGCTGTGTGTACTTCTTCGAAAGATGGTCTTGTTGTAGATGTTGTGAAGTTAGCTTCCTCATTCAAGAACGCTGATTGCTCTGGCTAATTTCTTTTCGCGCAGTATTGTCTGGGAATGAGATAAGCGTAGTGGGTCAGTTCCCTGTCAAATTTCCCGCAGTGCGACTGCAATTCATTGCGAATTTTTTCCACTCTTCTCTACTCTTATCATCCATACTTGTT
>BOPP01000152.1:554140-564397 GCA_017312745.1 Gryllus bimaculatus
TTATTATTATTATTATTATTATTATTATTATTATTGTTATTATTATTATTATTGTTATTGTTATTATTATTATTATTATATAATTTGCATGTTAAATATATTATCTTATTTATGTAATTACCTGCCACCGGGTTATGCCCATTTGCAGTTGAAATAAATTCATCTTATCTTTATACATACTCTACACTACCACATATGCCGGCAGACCGGACGGGAGTTTCGAGTTTGTCCGGTTGGGTTTGTCCGACGTTATTATGAAGAACCCCACTAGCCGATAGGTGGGTCGGCGCCAGATCCGACCATGCAGCTGGGAGAGATCATTGCCACTTCCCGAGGAATAATCATGCACTACACTTACGAGACTGAACCAACGCTAAACCACGCTTAGCGGTTGAATCGCCCGGAATCACCGATCAATCAATCAGGCTGTCACTTGTAATGAGCTGTGATTACTGACACCTCATGTATGTGATTTCTACGACGCGCGTTGTAATTGTATTGCATAAAATCTCCCTTCGTTAAAAAAGTCAGTTTGGACAACAATTACCGATTCATAACTAAAGGCCAGGCCACGGAAAGATTCTAAGGGAAACGAAGAGAGGCTTGCAGGAATCACGTGCGTGACATTGGCTTATTATTTATATATTTTTCTGCAATCTAAAATCCTGCGTTCTAAAGGATGAGCTTCCACAGAATATTATCCCACTTCTTAGGCGGGATAGTACGTTTGCAAACTACACGCAACGAACTTGAAATAATTCTGAATGCCAAACACAATGAACTTAACTAAGTGTTTAATTTAATTATAAAGATTGTTTTTTTCTTTGCGAAAAAACAATTCGTGTCATCTGCGAAGATGTTCTTCGGTTCCTAATGGACGAGTGCATATCGCATAAAAGAAAGACGATAGCACATTGGATCGGCGGGACTGCATGCTCAATTTGCTAAGAGTTGGAAAGATAAGTAAGTAATGTCTTTTCGTGCCAGTACGGTATTTGTACTCTTTCCGATCGATGTTTAAGACACGAGGATATCGAATTGAGGACAATACCATGGATTCTACGTTAAAGTAATTTTGAAAGCAACGTTTTGTCAATGACGTCAAAATATTTCAAAAAATAGAAAATGATTCCAATTGGTGTTTCATTTTCATCCACTGAAGAAACAACGTGCTAAAGAAAAGAAAAGAATAGTGCTGTTTCCGTATATTTTGATTTTCTAAATCCATGTTGAGAGCCTAAAAACTCTTTGTTTTTTCCGAGAAAAAAGTTTCCATTCGTACACGGCATTGTCTCCGATATTTTTGAGTAAATTGACAAAACAGAAATTGCCGATAATTTTTCATTTCGTTTTTAGTTTCCTTTTTTAAAAAAATTAAAAATCAAGTTTTAGCTGAATTTGTGCTGGAAATATATCTGGAAATATTCCTGTGCGTAAAGAAGCATTGAAAATATGAGTTGACGGTTGTACAAAGGCATAGGGACATGTTTTTAATAATCAGTTCGGAAAGTCATTTAAACCAGCCGAACAACTGAGGAACCCTCGCGTCGAAGAACTTTAGTCCAATTTGTAATTTTACAGGAAAAGAAAAAAAATATTAGAAGCCCTTGTTTGAAAAATTTATTAGTGCAAATATTTTTACATGTCACTGAAAACAAATTAATGTTCAATGGCATTAACAAATATTTGAAAAAATAAATTATCCAAAAATATTGCGGTAAAAATCCTTATATAGTAGAACCCCGGTATTCCGAACTAATTGGGGGTGTGGTCTGTTCGAATTTGGAAATGTTCGGATTATCAAAAAAAAATACCGTACGTACACAAGTATATCTAGAAGATTTCCAAACACAATTCGACGAAGCGCGCAGTGTAAGAAAATGGCAACATACTGTATCGACATGAAGTAGCAATGTTGCCAACAGAGTACAGTACTAGTGCGTACATAACCGATCGCATGCGCAGTAGTTGCTACACTGTTTAGAAGAGTTGAAGCACAGTTTGTATCGCTGTTGTATACGGGTATTCTACGCACAGAATTCAGAATTGGTTTGACTTACACAGTGTTCATGCTTTTTCGTTCATAAATTAAGTTAATAAAAATCAGTTTTTTTTGTTTATTTTTTCCTCCATCCTGAATTTTGTTCGGATTCTCTAAAATTTCGGATTTGCGGGGATCGGTTTACTTTTCATCAAGAACGATTCAATGCCTTTTTACCTAATTACTAGTACTTGTAATAGGAGTAACCTATTAAATATGTGGGTAACAAAAAAGAATCACCCAAAACAAGAGTCGTAACTAGGCACAATATGGATATGGACATACGTGCTTCTCTTTGCCGAACCGCTTGGACTTACAATTGATGACTTCCGGAAACCCTGGGAGGTAATGGAAACAATATGCGGTCTTAAAGGGGAGGTACTCCTTTAAAGGTAAAAAAATACGTTTTTTAATTTATTTTTTCTATATAAAATAAAGGTTTCTCTTTAATTTCGTGAAATTTTTTTTTTAATTATCTCAATCCGTTCTTGAGATATGATCATAATTATCGAAGCATGTCACTCTCCGTGTCCCTAAATTCAGATCTGCCAGGTCCATTACAATTCGTTTCATGAAAGACTTTGGTCTTATTTAGGTTTCACGCTGTTGTTCCGAATTCAAATTCCGCGCACAAGGAGTTTGAAATGTACTTAACTATATATTCTCTGGCAAACCAAGGAATATTCAATAATTTTGTTTTGTTTATAATTTCAAACGCCGGTGAGTGAATTGAGTGGTTAGTTAATATTTGTGTTCTCATGCGTAGATATGTTGTGATTACTACAGTATAATTGAAATGGCAAAGCGCAAACTTGTGTACAATTCTAAGAAGTTTGAATTTTGTGGCAACAGATATATAAAGTAAACTAATGTTTCTGAAATTCGCTTGAAAGTGCTTGATCAAAAAAATTAAGAAGTATTCACATTTCAGTTCCGGCAATGATGCTGTTAACATTATATTTAATGTAGGGTCAGTGTACAAAAAGTAAACGTATACTTCTGGCATATGCAGTTTTAGCGTAACTATAAGCTAGAACTACAAGTGTCACATTAGAAACCATATATGGAGCGCATGGCTCCTTGGAAACGCGAGTAGGCGATATTAGGCACAGAGGCGATAATTGGTACACTGAACCTATATATTTTATTTGGAATATTAGAAATGTGTCCGTCGTGTGTGTGGATCAACTGTAAATATAAATGTAAATAAATTGGTAGGTTTAGACTGTAAGGTGAAAGTGTTCAGCTTTCACACATGCTCAACTTTAAATTTCATTTCCCGTAAGTTTGATTTTTTGAAATGGTTTGCCTGATAACTCAAGGAACAATGAAGTTACTTAAATTACATTTTGCACACACATGCACTCTTATTATATAAATATTTACTAGAATATTTGCTCTGTCATAATTAGATTAAAAATATTATGTAGGTATTTCTTGTAAAGAGAATTTGTAAATGAAAATAATTAATAAAAAATATTTTATCTTTACAGATGTTAAAATTCTAGTGAATGTTTTAGATTTGGGTCTTACCACCAAAAAAAAGTAGAAATCAAGTTTTAATTGAAGAATTGAAGGAAGTTATCATTTTAGCCCTCTCCAGCAATAAAGTGTACAATATAATGTTTACATTTTTTTCTATTATTCTTTCAGTAATTTTGCAAATAGCAAGGGTGCATTATAATGAACAGTTAATCAACATTAAATACATAAAATATTGTTTTATAAAAAATTATAGATTTGAATATAAAAATGTTGAATTTCACTAAAAATACAATAGGCAAAGATGTACCTCCCCCCTTAAGCACTTTACCATGCCATGGGGGATATCGGTAGTACGCGCAGGTCTATGAAAAAGAATTCGAACTTAAATGATTTACCTCGGCAGTCCCTAATTTATTTCGTTGTTTAATGAGCATTCTGTGGATTTCACTGGAAGACCTTTCGAAAACAAACATAGTGTCAAAACTGTTTGGGGAAATGTATAATTTTGAATTTTGTGGTTTTAGTTCCTTCCTGATATCAACCGCGATCCTGGAAAAGTGTTGGTTGAAGAGACTTGAAACTTTTACTTCTTCTTTTGCATTGCTTACTTCTCTGTCATTATTCTTTGAAACAAAATTTTCTACAAATTATCGAGAGGATGAGGTCTTATTTTTTACGGTATTTTACATTGTTTTAGTTAATGTTCAAACAATCCTGATCATTTTTACACACGATTGGAATTTGGGCTTACCAATGTATTCGCAAAAATTCGATATTCCTGGCAATCATTCTAATGCTTCGTTTGCATCCCCTCTGATATCACTCCGTTTGCAGGCAAAAGATGATGCCATTTAAGATTACCATGAGAATATTTTGGAGAAGCAGTGCCATAAGAAAGAAATAAGATATAAAAATTTGGCCGATAGCATCGGGAAAGAAAGAGCAACAATTTGGAATACATTTACAAAATCGCAATCGACTCTTAAGTTAAAGTGATTTTCAGCATGAATTCAGAAAATAGGATTAGACGCCGAACCAAATTATTAATAGTCTTTCTGAAATAATAGCTATGCTGACAAAGAACAAAGCTGAAGTGACAGAGCAATAGTAGAAGTAGTAGTAGTAGTAGTAGTAGTAGTGGAAAGAGGAAGAAGAAGAAGAAGAAGAAGAAGAAGAAGAAGAAGAAGAAGAAGAAGAAGAAGAAGAAATGTCCAAAAATGGGGAATATTATTTGAAGAATCATTAAAGTGTTTTGAATGTTTCCAGTAGATTTTTGGATGCAGTATAATTAGATAATGAATAGTAATGTATGTGTTAAGCCGAGAGGTATTAATTCAACATATTAATTCACAAAAATATATTTTGTGAATTTTTTTACTTTTTTCTACAGTATTATGTGCGGTTTCATTGTTTTAAAGCGTGAGATAATTAACACTTAATACATTCTTCACAATTTACAGTTATTAATTTTGGCCACAAAAATGGGAATCCATAGTGTTATAATTTGAAAATGTGCCGATTATGCGACCGCACAGATACATCCATGCCCGAGGCGGGTTTCGAACCCGAAGCGCTTCCAGTAAAGACTGCTAAAGCCCTGAGCAATCTCGACTATCAAGGGTGATCGGATAACGTGAACATAAACCGGTTAATTCGGGAATTAGCCAGATTCGGAAGCAGAAACACGTAGTACATTATGTGAAAGCAATTTGCGTTTTCTTTCTCACTGAGTTACACTCACGTTTCCAGTCCTTTCTTTATATTCCCTCGAGGCCAACGTTTTTACACTCAGCATTTACGTTATTTTCAACACATTACTTAACTACGTCATTATTTTCAATAACTGACGAAGTTTAAGTGGCGAGTGCATGTGAATAAGTGCTTTCCTGACACAGTCCGGAAGGTTCAATGTGTCAAAGTAACAACTGGTGCGTGTGCGTGAGCATGGATGGCTCACGTCGCGATCGATACATCGACGACAAAGCGTCTCGTGAATGGATGCGCCACGCAACTAATTTAGAGCATTTCACCACGAGAGCAAACTGCCTTTATTCAAATATCCATTTATGCTTTCCCATTCTCCGTTCTTTACCTATCTTATATCCTTTTTGCAGTATCACAGTTGTTCGTTCAGTTATAATTACAGTATTCAACAGTTCATTTATTTTCTATCATTGGTCATGCGAGTTTTATTAATTTTCACATTTATTCTGTTGTTTCTGTATTGTTTTCAATTAGAAAAATAATTCACAAGATAATGCTAGGGTTGGTTTCGATTGATTGATATCAACTTTTTATTTATTTCTGCCTGAGCCAATTTGTTCACTTCTAAATAGTTGCGACATTTCATTTCTATTTTAATCTTGACGAAAAAAGTGATTTTTGAACTATCCCTTCCTTTTTCTCTTTCAACCTGCTCGACCTCTCTAACAATAGTAGTGAGAAATATCTCCATTTGCATAGATTGCAAACAACATATTCTTTCACTTCCTTAAACACCTCTTTTTGCAATACAATGATTTGCCAAACTTCCGTTGTAATTATTGCATACTTTGTATTGATCTCTTCACCAGTGATTTTGGTGTTGATCGTCTGGTGACCAGTTCTCAGTTTGCGTCAAAGGTGACGTCCCAATGTAGTGGTATATTTTAAAAACCCCAATTGTGATAGCTCCGAAAAGAAAGTTTACATCAATATCGGTAAAACTTGACATCATACATCAAACTGAGAATAATAAAATTGTGAGATGAATTTACGTGAATATAGGTGTATAATTAACTATAATTACATTTTCCACTTTTAAGAGTTCCCGACAATATTACTAGTCAACAGAGGTTTTGCCACAGACATACTTTTGCATGATTCCATAGTATTTTCACATGAGAAATCCAGTCCAGCTAGCAAAATTTAGCTATCACGTATAGTTTTGGAGATATTAATATATATATATATATATATATATATATATATATATTATTAAATTGGTTATTTTTGCAATTATTGCCCGTAATCTTTTATTATTGCATATTTATATGGAAAATATAAATAATAGGTGCTGGTAGCATACATATGTGTTTTACGTTCGCGTTTTATCAGAGGGTGGGGGGGGCATAGTCCTGTTGGGACTAGTAGACATTACGCGACCTGCCGATCACCTGGGCGATTTCCTGGCCGATCACTGCACTTCGTCATTCCTTCGAAGACTCCTGAAGGGTTTGCATTGCAATCTTTCTTTAGTGGTAACTTTGATTTGTGTATGAGAACTTAAATATGTCACGAAAGTGCCAACACCAATCGGATAGTTTCTTCTATGTGTGTGGTGAGATAACATTTCAACAACAAAGGATTAACTTCATTACTTTTGTTTGAAAGTGTTATGATCATTTATTTGGTTGCAAAGTAGAGGCTCAGGACAAGTTTTGGGGCCCTCACGCTCTGTTGTGCTACATGTCTAAGGCATTTCACACGGTGGGTAAATGGTTCTAGTCCAATGCCATTGGCTGTTTGCATTGTGTGGTGAGAGCCAATCATTCTTCGAACTGTTATTTTTAATTAACTATTTGTACATCGGGAATCTCAAAAAAAGTCAATGCATTCTTTAAAGTATCCTATATCTTTCGCAATTCGACATGTGCTCCACAGTGAAGATATCTCAACATCACCTTACCCAGAATCTATCGATGAAATTGAAAATTCCAGTTCAGAAGAGAATCAGAGTCCAGATCACGATGATCAGCACGATCCACGTTTTGAGGTTTCTAATAAGCTTAATTTATGAACACAAGGAAATCTGAATGGCGAGATATGAATATACCAAAGAAACAGACAAACGTTCGGGGCCGGGACTAAAAGTGTAGAACCTTCTACAGTCCGAAATTAGGGGAAGCTGTTTTATAAATAGTCAAGAGGTATTTAAGATTTTTTCTCAAGAAGGTGATGTTGTGTACTGTAATAATATTTGATCAGTGCTAGAAACTCTAGGACAACCTCATAATATAGAGGAATAGCATTTATTTATTGTTTTGTCAAAAGTTAGCTCCAAAGCTGTCTTCCTTCGCAATGGAAATAAATTGCCATCTGTTCTACTTGCCCATGCTATTATTGTGAAATAAACCAATTAAAATATGAAGATAATTCTAGAGAATGTATAATGCGAAAAATTTACCTTCAACATGTGGAGATCTTGACGTGACTGCTCTTCTTTTAGGTCTACAGATTGGATGCACAATTTTGCTGTTTTGTGTATGTGTGTGTGAATGGAACCGTAGGAATTGTAAAAGCAACTTGAAATCCAAAACAGCCTTCACGTAGATCTTTCTCACCAGGTGTAAAAAGTGTTATAAATATTCCCTTAGTTGACAGAAAAAAGATGTTTATCCGTCTCTTTATATCAAATTAGGTTTGATAAAGAATTTCGTGAAAGCCAAGGAAACAAATGAAAGGGGCTTTTTGTATTTGAAGTTTCCGAAAATTAGTGAAGCGAAAATTAAAGAGTGAATATTATCCGGATACAAATAAGACCTAGTAAATGCAGCAAGTTTTCAAGGAAGGTTAACTGATTTAGAAAAATGTACATGGATTTCCTTCAAGAATTGAGTTTAACAGTTTTTAGGCAACAAGAAATCTAACAATTATAGGGAACTAGTAAGGAAATTACTTAAATTAAATGATGATTTGGGCTGTAATAAGTATCTTAAAATTCACTCTAACTTTGAATGTATCTTAAAATTCACTTAACTATTTCTTTCCCAAAAATCTGTGAGCTGTGAGTGAAGAACATGGGTTTTGCAACTATGGAAAAAAGGTATCAAGGACAGTGGAGTTCATGTATGGCAGATAACGTCTTGATTCTGAAAAAGGTTCCTAAACCCTCAAGAGCATCGAACACCTTTTAGGTTTGTTGAACATTTCTTTTGTGTAAATGCAATGTCTGTAAAACAAATTACTGAATTATTACAAAAAAACTTACGTGATACACACAAAACTATATTACCTTTTTCCAGCGTGTAGCTTACTGATCAGCGTGATCGCTTTACATGATGCGATCCCGGGTTCGATTCCCGATCGGAGCAGATTATAGTGAGCGCTTCTCTTGCAATGTATGTTACTGTGTGACGATGAGAAAGCACACTTCTCAGGTTGAGAAGACCAGAATGCGGCGTAGGGATGTCTATGTGTTAACCACACGTATCCGTTAACCCATGGCCGCAAGACGGGGACGCCGCTGGTAGGCCTTGTCCCCGTCAGAGGCGGTTGTGCTAGCACAGACATGGAGTAATATAATTTGGGTTGTGTCTCTGTTTCTGTGCCGGTGTGTGTTATGTCGATCTTGAGGTCACTGTCATTACTGTGAAGAGTATCAAACATCTTACATCAGTACGGTGTCAGGGAAAGTTGGATCAGAGGTGAAGAGAAAGAAAAATTATGTTTACAAAATCATCGAAAGGAGTTTTCCTATAAGGGCACGCAAATGACCTGAAAGTTTTTCAGTCCGTTTCAATCGAGCGCTTACTGCGCATTCCAGCTTCCCAGCACTCCGGCGAATGCATGGCACGGTCCTTCGTGCAGAATTAGTCGACTTGACCTTTGATAAGGCGCGTTTTCCTCGGTCATGGCATTTGGCTTGGGCGGGCGAAAGGGCGGAGGGCTCCAGGGAGGGGTGCCGTCACCTGCGCGGGGGTGGGGTGCGTGGGGGAGTGGGGAGGGCTTTGTAGTCGAGCGCACCCCAAGAAATCTGGGAGATGTTTATCGGGTCAGGCCTCTGCCCCCTCACCTCTGTTCATCATAGGCGTTTCTTCCAGCGAGGACAGTCATCTAAAAGCCGATCTCTCGACGTTTTAGAAGCGAAGGCCGTCCATTTGTGTCAGCTGAAAAACCTCGAACGGTGAAAAGCTCGTCACAGAATGACAACACTTGGAATCAAGCGGAATGTTCTTAAAGACGAATAAAATCGAAGCAGTAGGAAATAGACTTACTTTCTATTTTGAGTACGCTCATTTGGTTATTATATTTTACACCCCACCTTGTATGTTATGAGTCACACTTTCCTTCTTTTGGCCCACTTTTAATAGTTTTTTCCTTCGTTAATGAATGACATAAGCAATAAATTCTATTGAAGCACAGTAAATGGAGTACGTTTTATCAAATAAAGCACACAAGAACAGTCAATTTTATCAAAGTTTATACTACGACGCTTTTATTCTGTAAAAACCATTGTAAGTCCTAAGTTATAAATACGTTTTCACAAGATATTAACGTATTGGAAGCGATTACAAATGTATAGGGACACACACATACACTGTGTATATAAATATATCATCATCAACAGCAGCAGCAGGACGAGTTAGACTGGTCTAGCGTGTTCCGGGAAAGTTGTCTAGAGAATACCATCTCTTCTTTGGTTTTCCTACTTCTCTTTTTCCTTTTGGGAGATAGTATTAGGCCTGTTTGGGCAATCTCTCATTGTTCAATCTTTGTAAACGGTCTTTCCAGTTTTTTCAATATGTATATTCTAGATGTAGCCAGTTTGTCTTGGGGAGAAAACCCGAAAGAAATCGTACAGGCCGGAGACAGCAAGGTTGGCAGCCCCAACCACCGTGCTAACTCTGGGCAGCGCCCGTAACGCAGCCAGGGGACATATTAACTTACTGACAAGCAACGTTGTAATAAGCCGGTCCGACATGTGTGTATATATATATACCTTTATATACCTTAATATATATATATATATA